>JAOXYB010021070.1:0-12969 GCA_028565635.1 Phoronis ovalis | reverse complement strand
AATATTTCTTCAGAAGTACTGTTTTGTACTGCCAGGATAATGGAACACGTATTGTTGCAAATTTACACGATGCATCATGCTTTAAAAGCAGTCAGTGGTGGTCCGACTGATCAAATTTGCATAAAAAATGCGAGCCTACAAATATATAGTCGACCAAGGATATTACAGTAAATAATATCCGTGAACCGACTATAAATACGAAATTTTATATAAACTGCTGCTCTCTAAGACATCCGCATAATAACACTGGCCTTTTCTAAAGCAGATACATATTGCATTATAGCAATCCTAACAAAATGTCTGAATCCTTTTTTCTAATGTACGGGATGCCGATTTCTAGGATTAATTGTAATTTATAATCTATTTAATAACTGTATTTGCTTTTAAAGTCAGCCAAGGATATGAACAGATAGATATATTCTATTACAAGAAAGTGAACTTAACCAGTTAAAAACACAGATGCGGTGTGTTGTATAAAAAAAATCTGAGCCTACAAAAAAGTTCTGCTGATTTGTTAAGCAAACATATGTGGTTTTTCTATTGCTTTCTGGATATCTGAAGTATGTTTGAAATTAGAGATGTTGATAGCTGTAGATGTTTTATGAGATGTTTTAGTTCCAATCACTCAGCGGGCTTTGATAATATGCCAAGCGAGTGCTTGAGATAAGAAGACCATCAACTTGTGATAACGGACTACAAAAGTTTTTGCTAACCATTTCCGTATGATATACTTTTTCTTTTTTTTATTGTACAAGTTATATTGTTTTATTTTGTACGGTGACATCAACATTGTCTTTCTGTGTTTATCCAGAACAACAGCTGGCCAAGAAGTGTATGCGAAAAAAACTTCGTCTTATTTAGTCCTCCGACCAAATTTGTTCGTTTTTTCAGACATAAAACTGATTCTTGTGATTTCTTATTTCTCCACTTGTCGAACAACATGCAGGTCCGAGTCTCCGGAAATCTGTACGAGTTCCTGGCAAGTTGTGCGAGTCCACGGAAACGACGGTTCGAGTAGCAAGAATTTCGGTGCGAAACCCGGAAAAAGGGTTCGAATGGTGGGAAACAGGTGCGCGAGTGTGGATTGGTGTTTCACGTCTACGCTGGATAGGTAGGCCTGAATCATATCTTAAAAGCGTACATGTATATAGATTGTCTGCCCGCACGGGGCGTACATATTTCGTGTGGTGTCTACTTAAATATCTTAATTAGATATTGTATACTCTATAAACTAACATACGTTTGACTTGTGACGGAAACATTTTATGAATGAAAGGTTCAAAGGTCTTGTACCATTGAGAACAAATATCATACATATCAGGTCTTATTTCCTTAAAAATATAAACATTTCTATTCTTGTCAAAATACTGGTGCACAAACAGTCACAAGGTTATCACAAAAATATTCAACAATTTGTACTTTGAATTTAAAAATACTTGGAAGAAACAGCAGACAGATATACATTGTCATTTGGGCGAAGACTAGAAAAACAAATTGAATAATTGACGTAAAAAGTGAGATGAGATATAAAAACTGACTTCCTAATAAAAAATGCCCTCGTGATATTCCAAAACGAGTCTTGAATCATAAAGCACTTCCTAGACTGACATCAGTCGTAAGAAACGTTAATTAGATTTTATAAATTACGTTTTTAGTAATATATTATCATAAACTGATCTGTGAAAGCAACACATCACTTAAATGTGTACATTAACGTGGTATGTTAAGTTTCCAAAGTAGTTTGTTTTTCGGCTTTATAACTATAAGAGTAGGATTTTTTTCGTATTCAAAAATAAAGATGATTATACGCAACTTACACAAAGTATTACGTGTGCATAAGAAAAACTGTTTTGCAATTTGATAACGTGTTTAAAATTATAGTAAATGACAAATCTTTTAAAAACTATATCCTGGGAAATTAGTTTAAAACACCTTTGTAGCGTTTAATTATCTAATGTTATTCTGTTGGGTACCTGGGCGAAGTTTATACATTTTTTCCTGGATTACTTTTGCAAAAAAACTTCTTATATTACCTATAAAACATTTAAATGAAGGCACATTACGTAGTAATGACGTGATTCGAAAAAAATCCATTGTTTTGAATCATTTAACAATTCAAAGAAGGCGGTAAACATGAAAAACTGTACCGTTAATTGTATTATACTATAATTTCACTAGACGTTTCACACATTTTGGTTACGGAGAGGGCTTTAAGGTGAATAATCTCAATACTATCATTACAAACAGTTCTTAGACTGGCATCAGTCGTTAAAATTAGTTTAAAATCATGGAAGTGTTTTTTTTTGTTTTTTACACACATAACAGAATCGACAGGTCGTTAAAATACCTTCACCTGCGTTCTCACCTTAATATTACCTGTCAAAATATATACACTAGTGTTGTACCGGTGACACATTTGCTCGGCAAATATCCCAGGTCCCCAATTTGTTCATTTCCAGCAAGTCACATTTTTTTCACGTGACCTTCGTTACTTTTTCGTCCAGGTCACCCAAATTTAACAATATAAAATATAATTATTTACATTTCTAAAGCCAACTTGTACGAGCCTACGTAGCCGATAGTTCGAGTAGCAAGAATTTCGGTACGAAACAGTTGAAACAAATTTCGAGAGGTAGGAGATTGACGGTTCGAGATTACGCTGGTTATGTAGGCCTGCAAAGCTTCTATTTGATCTCCAGAAACTAATGAAAAACATAAATTTAGATCCCATATTCTATTAGTTAGCTGCATTTAGTGTAAAAAAATGATGCACTTTTATTACTCATTTCAGTCAAATTAGATAACGCTGCGAAATATCAATCTACCCATTTTTAACATCTCCTGTTTTCTGGCTAAGTTAACTATATTTTAATTTGTGAATTAATAAATATGTTGGCCCTGTTTGATAATTTTTCTACAATAATGTTTCAAGTTATAGTACTTATACAGTAGATTTGTTTGCCAGCGCAGCCCACCAGCACAATATATAAATATGATACTGTTCTATTTCTATATTTTTAACAATTTGGAGAATATATATTTTTTATTATTTAATTGCACCAAGATGCACTTTTAGATACGCAATATCCTCACAGATATAATAACAAAAACTTAGAAAACATTCACAGTACAAACTTTATTATTTGTTCCCTTAAAATGTACTAAAAACAATGTCCTTAGATGTTTATCGCTAAATATTTTTTTGTTTGAGAAACATAGCAGTCGTGGGTTACATGATAAGAGTACGTCATGCCGGTATTCTACCAGTTTCCCTGTACTTTTAAGTTAGCACACAGGTTACGTGTTTATTTAGAAATCACATTCTTTTTAAGAATGACGACAATTTAAAAATATTTAAAAGCTTTTGTTCCTTCTGTTTTACAACAGAAATTATTTTATTTCCTTAAGCACGATCTTTTTATGACTATTCACTTCACGTGCAAGAACACAAGGTATTATTGTACATTTTCAAATATAAATATCCATAGATAAAAAGAACAAACCACAAGATGCTGTATTTTCATTGCTTAAACGATATAGCTTTAGTAAAGATTCCACGCTGTGTAATCATTTATCTGTTTTACTTGCTATCTTTATATTGAGTCCACATTTTGGAATGTGTAAAAAAGAATAAGGAATAGATAATTGTCCCTAGTGCTGTTTATACTTATAGACATACTTATGCAGACTTACATAGACTTATTCAGAAACAAAAGAAATGTATCTTAATACGGAACAGAAATTATGCACCTCCAATTAACTTAGAATTCGTATAATATATAGTTGTAAAACAGTGGGTGTCTCTAAAACAGTACTCTTTCCTAAGACTGTAATTATATCAAATATGTATTATTTGAATTAAGATTATATCGTGTCTGCACGTGCGTATCATGACTGAAGGCATAGAACAGTAAACCCCATAGTTTAGAAGAAAATAGGACTCTTTCTAGTTTTAAAAGTTTCCGAAGTCTCGTCCACCAGGAGCAATTGTGTGAACATGTGAGACTTCGGGATTACAGTTAGAGGGCTTAGAATGAATAGCCTGTCAAGTTTTTTAATTTGCAGCAGAATGAAAACAAATTTATGAATAAAATAAACTATTTTACACTATATGAATGGCGACGTAATTCACACATCACCTCAATGGCAAACTAACATGCAAAGCAGCAAGAAGAAAAGGTCGAGTTAGGTACCCAGCACAGAGCTGTTCAAAACACATTTTACGGTGCAGCGGTACTTTTTGTACCCAAGTGGCATTAAAATATATAAAAGGTGATTTTATAATATTGTACCGGCTGTCAAATGGAGTTTATTCACACCATGAACCATCATACCCAGAAAGATATAAAATCATTACTTAAAAACCAAAAATAACTAAAAGAATACATGTATCCTCTACTCAATTCTTTCGTTTATTAGGCAGATGAGCATCTCTAACTTTGACGCCGGTTTAATTATGGTCTAAACCATATGGTTAAATTTGTCTTCCATCTCAAGTTAATTGCTTGTAATAAATTGATTAGAGATATATTTATTTCTAATAAAAATCCTTATATTTGAGTTATACTTCAATCCATGGCAGCTATAGAGTATTATTCCATTTCCCTTCTGATAGTAAAAAAGTGAGCAATATACGCTGCACTTCAAATTATACTACATATCTGTGGCTAAAATTTTATTTTGTATGCAGTGGTTAACCGCCGCTTGTGGGCATTATAAGTATGTCCGTCTGCTATTTTAAACACTAGGCACGTAGCAAAAAGTATAATTCCCTCTACCTGCCGCCAACGCCTATGTTTATAATTTTAACATTGAGAAATATCCTTTCCAATTGTTTTTTTTTTCTTCAAAACTTCATCAATTAGTAAGAAGAGATGTAACGTGAGTTAATTTTGAAACTTCAGAGACATTTCAATAATCGACTAGCATGTGTACTAGGTTGAACCGGACGGAATCGGTAAAGCGATATGTTACGGAACATGTAAAGTATTACAGATAGAGTTTCCTCGTAAACCAGGAAATCAGCGCACCTAGATACAAGTACTGAGGTAGGAACAAAACCCAAACTGCAAAATAATGAAGCCACGTATCTGCGGCTTCTGTTCATGGTCATAGGAAGTAATTTGGATGTAGTATCTTTTAATTGATTCACTAAAAAAATATTGAAATGTACCCATCCAGGAAACCTCAAATACTAAATAACTGCTAAACATCCCTTAAATGACAATGTGCTGAACAACACTGATAATATTTGTATTTAAATCCTTATTCGTTATATGCCACTCAACTAATATATTGACATCTGGAAACATCATTAAAATAATTCTACAGATATTAATCCAATTAGTGATTAATAAAATCTAGTAATTAAATATCCAAATTCATTTCACCTTATAGGGTCAGCTCATCTGTTAACAATAGGGTATACTATAATGTCTATAAATAGAAGCATGCAGCAATCCAATGGTGAATCCTTAGCTTACCTGGCTCGGGTAGCATATCACTCAGAAAACTTGACCAAGTTAAACGGTCTATGGATGGAGAAGAGCTTGTTGGCGTTTCCCACTCCAGGGTGTCTTCCGCAATCATGCACCTCATTAGCAGGATAATAACACTAGCAGAACTGTAGTCTTACTCGCACGTGAGCAGTTCCTATACTGCTTTAATCAATGTATTCGTATAGTATATACTTTTATCAAGCATTGTAAAACCAGGGGATCCCTGCTGACGTCACATCGCTGACGTCATGCACATTTCATTGTAGATTCCATCTCATTAGTTCTCTAGTAACGAGGAATACGATTGGTGCATTGATAATTTGTAACACGGTTGGTTAAAATTCCCACTCGTGTAGAAAACGTCATGTGACGTGTACTATTTTCTATAGATAGATTCAAATAGGAAATGTCTGTACAGAGCGACCAATAAGATTTAAGACAGTATTTTCTATCTTTTGTTAGGCCAAGAAAAAACACAAAAATTAGAAAATTAACAGGGACTAGTAAAATGAAAGAGACATTTTATTGTATGTTAAAAATAGACGCACCAATATTGCTGTCGAGTTATGCAGCTGTACTTCGTTTTCGAGCCCCGGTTTCTAGCCACTCCCTTCCTTGCTTGGAATAATATAGCACCACTTTTGATCTGCTATCCTTACTACACAGAGCAATTGGCTCGTAGTATAATTAATAAAGCATTATCTGCATTTAATTAAAAAAAGTTGATACGAATTACTGTCAGAGATAATGCAATGCAAACACTTAGAAAATGTAGTATAAGTTTAATCGCTATATTTATTAGTATAGAATGGTGAGGGCTGTAGGGGGGAAGGGGGGGGGATATCGCTAGCAGCGAGCAATTGGTCTAGCTGTTAAGTGCGAGCAGCGAGCATTGCCTTGGTCTGTTAAGTGCTAGCAGCTAGCATTGTCTTTTGGCGAACATTATTTTGGCAATTTTTAATTTAGTGTACTATTTTGTTTTGACGACGTTTTTTTTTTGGTTATCGATTTTTTTGGCGCCCGTTTTTTTTGGGAACCGTTTTTTTTTTCGGTTTTTAAATTTTTTTGTTAAGTGCGAGCAGCGAGCATTGCCGATTTTTAAGTGCGAGCATTGTACCCCACTACCCCCCCCCCTTAATGGTGTGAGCTAAAAAATATAATTGAATCAACTAAAGATTTTCTTTTTTCTACTAGTTGGCCTGTATCTAATTATTTTCCACTGTATGTTAATGACTAATAACTAAAGATAAATCTGCGTAGTTATCAATAACATTGTCATAAAAACCGTAACTAATTATAGCTGCTTTGTAGTACAAGGGGTATTTCACACAATATCCAGGTTTTTAAAATTACAACAGGAAGAAACTAAAATGTCTTAAGCCGCGAGTAATAGTATTACATGGAAAAAGGAAGTAGAATTTTGTTTATGGATTTTTGAGGCTTTTGTTTGTTATGAATTTATTATCGTATGACAGTTTATTAATTTTTACGCTGATTTATATCAGAATTTATTGACTGATTTAAGTAGATTTTTTTACTTAAATTTTATTGGACATGGTATATCCGTTCATTACTATATATAAAAATGATGTTTATAAGTATGTAACTTAATTAAATTAAATATAATTAAGCAGGTTTTATTCAGTACGCTAAATAAGCTAGTCTGTGTACAGATCTGAGGAAATGCTACATCTTGAATTGTATTTCCGTTTGAAACCAACTGTCAATAACAAAACATAATGTTCTATGAAAATTATCCACCTGCTTTCTTAGAAAACCCGGATTAAATTAACTTTGACTACATTTATCTCTGATGTCAATATCCATACAATTATAGATTTTTTCTATAAACACGGTAATTAATATCAAATTATAAAACTGAAACCCGTATAAAAACTATTTGTATATCCGGTCATTGACGATATTTACTTAATGCACTAATTTATATTAAATTGTACTACAAGTTCTGCGACTGGAAGATATCTATACAATTTACCTACAATATATACATTTTATCAATTTATATTAATTAGTCCTTGCATTGCTGGCTTCGAGTAGTGCATCAGGTTTTCATAACTTTCATTTCGCTCTCTCCGACATCCGGGGTTAAGATTAAACAAGAGTATTAAAATATTAATATATTTTTGCTAAACCGGCCGCCGAGACTAAACTGATGAAATGGCGTGCAACGTAAGTAATATATAAGAGCATAGTCAATGTACGAACACAGCTAAGTGACTCTATACTTATCTTTATTACGGTAACATCTTAAGATGTTGCCAGCATAAAACATACATAAGTTAAATTCTCCTGGCCTTTCGACTATTGCATTATGGACTAGTTCGAATCATCGAATTTCGAATTACTGAAATCTCTAGTGGCAAAATATAATAAGATTCTGAGATTTTGTTGAACAATCAATGATTCTACAAAGCCGACGTTTAAAACCATGAATAATGTGCTGATTATATTGCAATATTATTATACTGGTACAGTTCCGTCCTAATAACAAATAATAAATATACATTGTTATTTAGTTCAGGTAACATGTACAGCAAGATGAACGCCGGCAGGCCCGAGATAGGCCCGATATGAATTTATGGCATGGGCAATACACATTGTGTTTATGGTATAAGCAATATTGTAACAATGTTTGACATTCATGTGTTGTTTCTTTTCCAGTGGGTACAGCAATTCAACATAAGGTATGTACTGATTGGTGTATCCAGACTATCAACACCAGTTTTTGTTCACCAAACTACAAAGGCAAGCGCTAAAGAAGTCGCTTGTAGGATAGAGAAATCATTTTGTTGGGCTATCGACCCAAATACAGAACCCACATCAGGGTTTTTATTGAAAAAGATCCATTTTCTAGGGACTTTGTGAAAAGTAGCTTCATTTCTAGGAATTTCGTGGGGAACAAAAATGACCCATTTGGGTGGTACATTCCGGTATTTATTCTTATTTAAGTAATTGCCCTCCCGGAGAGAAGTCATTTTAAAAATTGTATATAATTACATCTGCATGTCATAAATCTAGGTGATATTTAGCTTTCCCCGCCAACGACCGCTTTATATAATCGTTTAAAGTACGTACACGTTTTGTAAAGGTGACAGTGTTTTATTTTTTTGTAATCCCAAAATAACTGCTATCTACGTGCGTTACAAGACCTTAGCTGGTACACACAACAGATAAACTGTGACATGTGTTTTGATTAAACTATGCGACCTATGCTTATAACAATTGCTGAATGAATGTACGAGGGGACAGGAAATGTCTGATCTATTTGACCCTGTCCTCAAGAATCCCGAAACATTTGTTCTAAAAAGTAAACCTAGATCTTGGAATGTTTTGTCGTAACAGCTATTACAATGCAACAATTGACATTGGAATTATTTAGAGTTTAGACAGGTCGCAGACTTTGGTACAACATTGTACTGTAATGAACCTCTCTGCCATATATTAAAAAAAAAAACATTGCATATTTACCATCTTTATACCAACACCCCATCCCCCATCCCCCTTCTTACATTAATCATCTTGAATGTAGGAAAGCTTCCTATTAAGCGAAAAGATAAGTGTAAATGCTTTGATGCTTTCAGTTCAACTGGCAGTAACACGTGTCGGACACATAAACCTCAAAGAAGGATTCAATAGAGCGCGAAGTAAGATTGATAAATATGCTGGACACGCCAAGAACGTTACGGTTGATTTAATTTATTGGTACTACTGACCTAAGTTTGTTTAGTTTACATTTAATTATTCGCTCGTTTGTCTCCCGGATTCCCCCTTGCTTCTCTATATGTAGATATGTTTTTTGTGCTCCAAGTTAATAATTTCTGAGTTGTGTACATTTAAATGGTTTTTATTTTAAAAAAGTTTTATACATGCACATTTGTATTAGGTAAGCTACACCGTGAGAATGACTGCGTTAGACTAAATTTGCCAAGGCGATTAACTTAAAGCATTAATTTATTTCATTACATAAACTATATTATATAGGTTTTTTCAGAATTTGATTCTACAGATTAAATAAACGTTATGCTTCAATGTTATCTTTATCTAGACCAGCTTCGTGGCAATTTGAACAGATGAAAATATAATTCTTTAAAATCTGCATTAAATATAATGTCTGTGTTCATTTTATTATAGTGTCCGTTCTACGTTTAATTTCCTTTATCTTATGCTTAGTGATATTATATTTTTCATATTCAGCTGGAGCTAGATTCGACTGCAATAAACGGCTAGTATCACCCTGAGCAAACCTTGACAACGGCCTCTATCTACGACTATCTTCATACATTTCAAAACTAAAATACTTTGCATTTATACATACATTAGACGATGCTTAATTTATTTCACTGTACGAACGCTCAGGTAAAAAGTGCAAATTAATAAAGAACTTCAAAGCATTGCCAACTTCAATGAAATTGTTTTACATACGTAGACACATTTTTATAATGCTTAGAACAATTTCCATTAATATAGTGTAGAAGCACTTGCATTTTAGATGCGTCCATAGAATGTAGGCAAATTCCTGGTAATTCCTTAAAATTGGTAATGCTATTTGTAAGGAAGCAGCTGTATTACGCCTGCATTTGTTAAAAAAGTATATCCTAACGCCTGTTTTCTAGAGATTGATTTTAAGATAGATGAGGACGCTAAAAAAGATACAGTTGCGTTGAACTTAAACTCCTTTCTAGCACAAAGATCTAAGCGTGGAGACATTATGTACATAACGTGAGAATTAAGCTATTGTATTTTGTTTTGCATATAAAACATAATGTGTAGTACGTATTGATATCCCATTGATATATGTCCGCCAGCATTCTCTGGTATGATCTTAGTTACGTGCAGCTAGTAAACAATGATTATTTTAATTATGGAGAGCAGTAATATTTGGGTACTTGATATATTGAAATACAAATTCCATATAAAGGAAACATCCTGTTTTCCAACAACCCTTTTTTAATTTGATGAAAAACGCCCTCATAAACGTATGAAATTTCCCTGTATTCTAAGGCCTGAATATAAGTACATAACAGTATAATTTTCCGGAAACAGGATTTCAGGTGTGTCACACATTTTTTGTTTCTGATTTTTATGAACAACATCAAAATGAAATCTTGACGATTAAAAAAATATTAATTTCCGCATTTAAACTGATCCAATGGTCTTATATATGTTTTATAACAAACTGTAAAGACGTCTAATTAAAGACTCCGTTTCACTTTCACCTTCATGCTCTTCGGTCGTCAACATGACAAGCAGAAAAAGATGATACAGCTCTCGATAAATCGGAGGAAAGCTTTATTTGTACAATACGTTTATTCTTACAACATTGTACTTTTATAGTCCTGAAGTTTTACATACGCAATAACACCTGACAAACAATAAATCTTTTAGTGATGATTCATATTTTCACATTTTTACCTAGAACAAGATCATTAAAAATGAATATGATTCATAATCAAGGCTATCGATCAAAAACTTATGCTTTAGATCTTAGTTTATTGAACAAAAAGCGAGTTGCATCCAGTATTGATGCATGTATATTAACTGGAGACATGCAGGTTATGTAAGGTCTCTGTTATATTCATTTAAGATATCACATAATTATTTCTTTCAATGGGAACCTTTAAATATAATAATGTAAGAAACGATCGACTGAAACACCTACACTCTAGCTAGATAATTAATTAAAATAATTTAATCCTGATTCCCTCATTAGTTGAAACTTTATATACCAATAGTAAGTAAGGAAGTACTTATTAAAAAAATGCTTTTTATTTATAGAAATAATCAGCTTAAAAAGATTTTCCAGTTTATAGCAAGCAACTGAGAACAAGTGTAGAAACCTTTTACATGTATATAAACCCTCGTACAGCGTCCACGTATGGAAGTATTTCCACATTTGGTTACATAGATACACTATACAAAGACATACACACACACACATACATGTAGACACAATTTACTACGATGAGAAACTGTCTCAGAACGTCGACTGTTTTCCGCCGAAATTGAGTGATATCTTTCAGAAATATGCCTTTTTCTGCTCTCCATCATTTACACAACAAAACCTTACTGCAAGATCTTTGATGATAATACGACGCATATGAACTTGCTCGTCATCATTATTGCTATATTATAGAAAAATAAAATAACAAGTTAAAACCATAATTATTGTCTTGACTAGCGCAGAATTGTAAACTACAGTTTTTCTATTTATACACGTTAATTGCTCAGAAATAGAAACAATCTATTCTAATGCATGGCTTTGCATATAAATAGCATAGTCTATTGTGACATCACGCATTTAAAGCTGATACTTCTAGTACTACACGATGTCATACGCAGAGAATGTCATGTCAATAAGAAGGTGGATCACCTGGGTAAACAGGTGAATCACCTTGCTCACAGGACTGCAAACATGATATTTTTACCGTTATACTGTTACAAAACTAGTCACACATTTAACGCAAATGCTCGGATCGGTTTCTGGGTACATAAAACCTGATATATACAGTATTCGTATGTTTTTTTTATTTGGACAATTCGCATATATAGCTAAAACGTAATCATCTCGTTTTGCTAGAAAAGTAAGCTTATTTGATCAACCTGCTTATTATTCAACGCTTTCTTCGAAATCTTACAGTCTGTAGATTTTATTAATGTTTTAATATATATGTGAGAAATTAACTCTAGTGCAAGTACTTACCATAAACGCCAAAAAAAAAAAGAACAACAGCGACCCCTGGCTATTACATCAAAAAATAATGCAATTTGGTTCCGCACAAATTAATTAATTGGAAAATTGGGATGTGCTATTAAACTACACATCAAGTAAATTCAAATTTTTATAGTTAAGTAAATTTAATGATTTTAATGTTACAAGTAATATAGTAAAATTGAGATATGTGATTACAAAAATGTCACATTACAAAGAACAAATTGAATAGAGCAGAATGACAAGCTTTCTTACCTGCACTTTTATCATCTTCAAGTCATAATTATTGTAAAATTCCAAAAGCTGGTAAAACACTTTTTGGATATTATAATGATCCTTGTGTAAAATATTCTATCTCATTGTCCTATTATATTTTATAATTAGATCCATTTCTCTATTTTAAAGCATGTTACATGTGACGTCACGGTATAATTGGTCTTCTTCTCATTAGCAACCATATAATTGCCAGATTTTTCTCCAACTGGCGCGAAACGGAAACTTCAATAATTCCCAAGGGGTATAATTTTGAAAATCCTCTTTAAACAATACCCTGCATGCCTCATTATCCTGTATTAATGCGGACAACTTTGCAGTTTTGTCTTTTCGATTGTATATAAATTCCATGGTTGTACTAGTACTGGTCGCTATTTTTCCGATGTTATTAAAGAGACACGTTTATATACGAAATTAAATAAGCATCCCTTACACAAACTTAGCATAGTTTCAATAGACCTTTATATA
>JAOXYB010021059.1:0-17347 GCA_028565635.1 Phoronis ovalis | reverse complement strand
CTAATAGATGGCGAATTTTGGTGATCCGCAAAAACTGCACATTTTCACCAATTACTCGGCTAATACAGCGAACTTTTGGAAAATATTTTGATAGATATGTTAGAACTTAGTTTTGAGTGAAATGACACCAACTTGTATTTTGCGTATGTATTCAGCGCTTGTGCAAAAGATTCTGGGACCCCAACTTTAATATCTCGGTCAACAATGAATTAAAGTTCTACTTCCAACGTGTTTATTTTGCAAACGTTCATTACTTTTTTAACAAAATATTTTAAAGATTCCATATTTGACATAAGGACACAATTGAAAAATTAGTAAAAGAATGACATGCTTTTTAACAGAAATTTAACGTGCTCACCAAGAATCTCAGAGGACATTGTAAATTTGGCATAAAAGCACAATTGACAGCTCAGTGGACTGTTGAAAGTAGTGCAAAAGCCTTAAAATTATACCCAGGCTTTTTGGTTGTTTTGTTTGTTAGGGAAATCAGGTTGCAAGAGATTGTAACAAATATTAATTTTAAAGCAATTTTTGATGCGACTCTTTTATGCGACGCAATGGTATGCACATTGTCATTTTGTGCGGCTACCTTTCCTGGCTGCACGAAACAGTAACTGGGAATAGGAAACTTACTAATCTACAGTTCTTAGGAAGAAATATTCTTTTTCGCGCAATGTCTTAGGCATTATAAAACGCATTATAAAACGCAAAAGTTACATGAAATTACTAATACAAATGGATGAAAAAATCAAATGTGTCGTTATGGCCATCTGTGTACCGGCCGTCATATGGGTATGATGGAGAAGACCGGAACAATCATGACAATACAACGTTATACTGATTTGCTGTGATGTTTGTAAGTTTCAGCCTGATTAATGATTTCGTGCAACATGGTCATACACTATTATAATCAAAGTCCCACCGAGGCATCTTCTAAAGACATTTATCAACCACTGCGAATTCTTTCATAACAACAATGGGTTACTCCTAGTATCTGTTTTGTGCCAGCTACGCCATATACAACCCCTTCCGTCTGTATCCAACTTCCAACAACCGAACATTCTTAATTTTAGATATTTCATCATATCTTCATTCCGGTTATTGTTCCTACAATAAACAGATCTATGATTGCATATTTTGCAAATGACACAAGTTTAGCATTTCCCGGCCAAGGTATAAACCATCGGACATATTGCCTCCGCAGTCATTAACAGCACTAAATATTTCACAAACAAGTCATACCGATTTCAAAATTACGACAGAGAACTCCACATCAAATCGTTATGGATGTGGAGTCTACTGCACGATGCGACATTTAATAAGAAACGGCATTAACAAGTTTTGATGTTAATTAGGGTGACAATTATAGTAAACTCTCGCAACGTAGGCGATGAAGTACGCGAAAGATCGAAAGAGTACGCATTTTCTTTTCATGACGTTGCATACATATAAGACGAAAATCTAAGATTGATAGAAATCTGTATTTTTGTATTTGCAAAGGTAGATTTATCTATATAACAGCAATATTTAACTTCAACTGAAAAAAAATCGGGGATCGTAAAATGAATCCGTAATTTTGGAGGTGTTTACCCAGTTGTATTTTATTAGTACAGAGCACAGTAATATATTTAACTTGCTATTTCTTTCAATTGCTTTCTATGCGTAAGACTTACCTAAGTAGAAGTTGTTGTAAATTTGGGCATATCTTTGGCAAGCGTTGTATCAAAAGTGAACATGTATGTAAGTTCTTGATGCATTCTAATTCTAAGAATGTGAGATTTTTTCCGTATTTGCTTAAGTACAAAAACAATCCTTTGGTATATTTCACTTGGCTAAGGCTTAACGATACCAGAGAACTTGGCAGGTATTGCGTCACACCGCAGTTACAGCGACCTACTCCGTAAATAAAGAGAACACATAAATATACATTAAAGTAGCAGCACAACTTTCAGAGGTTATTCTTTTTATCAAATAAAAGCAACGAGTGTTTCTATGCAAAAAATAATGTTGAAAATATCTCGAAATATATAGTTGGATATTACAAGTGCATACTTGGTTTACATGATATTTTATTGCGCATATGCAGGTCAAATGTCATTCAATATTAGATTTGCCAAATTGCATGGTAAAACGAAACATTTAGTTCTTTCCAGCATGCGATTAATTTTTAGAGTTATAATGCTAATTATAATGATAACAAATAAGTGATAGAAAGTGCACAATCATTTTCAGTTCACATAAGTTTAAAATATCATAACGTTCGAGGCAAAGTCACCATGGATTAGTGGTTGAATGAACAAATTACAGCCCAGCTTCTAAATTTACAAACTTGTTTAACCGACTCACAGTTATTTTATTTCTCACGTAATGTAATTAATCAAATTTAGGTACACTATTAGAGCAAATAGTACTTTTATGTTATCACTATAAAAAATCAAAATCCCTTATAATGCAAGGTCCAAGTATTTGAATATTTCATTTTTATACTTAAGTTGACAAACGACTTTGGATAGCATTTGTCCTCCACGTTTGAATTATTGAAAATACCAATTACCCTAAATTGACATTACAAATTTACGACTACCTGAGAACTATGCAGACATTTGTCAACAAAAAGCAATGTAATTTAAAGATATTATGAACACAATGCTTTCCCTAATCCGAATTTTGAAAATGAAATATCCAAATCATCCAGAGGAAAGTAATTGTCAAACAGCTTCCTCGGAAAATGTCAAATCTTTTTCTAGAAATATACAGCTCGCAAAAACAACACAATAATCTTTTGCCACAACACAATGTGCCAAAAGTCAAATGGGTTGGCTGATACATTATGATGGAATAAAATTAAAATTTATAAAATATCCCTTTTATTTACAAAACCTTTTCAAAAATGCTTCTATGAAGTTTTGAAAGTACCGTGCGTTAATATTTTCCCTATTGGTAATCACTTACAATGCTTTAATGTCAGCTCCTTCAAATGCTGCAACTCTTCAAACAACCTTGGGTCCACAAAAGAATGAAACTGAAAGTAACTTATAGTTAATGATGTCAGTGATGGGAAATATTGAAAGATGGAAGCATCGTAAATTATGACACGCTTCAAAGACAGGCTCTTGATACTGTCTAATGTCTTTGAATATGGATATGAAAACATATTCTCAATATCCTCAAACCACATATTAAACGATAAAGACAAGTTCTTCATTTTTTTTAAGGGAAAGAATGCATTGAATAAATTTTGATAGCCAGTTGACTCCAAATAACTGTCCAATATAAAAAGATCCAGACAAAATGAATTTAATTCCAGAAACCCTCTAATTACGCTTGTGAGATCAGCCAAATCGTCAAATTTAATGACGCAATCCAAGGTCAATCTTCTTAATGTGGTATTCAGTAACTCAAGGCTTCGTATTGCACCAGGGCTAACTTCATAACATTTAATACGGAGCTCCTTTAGCAAAGTACAATTTCCATAATAAGATATTTGTTTCACATTCGCAATAGTTAATTCTTCAAACTGCACATCCAATGCAGACATGTTTGGCAGTTTCTGTACTACATAACTTAGAATTAACTTACGATATCGTAAATTCAAGTTACTATCTTTGTAAGAATTTAATATGATTTTCACTGATCGCCGGCTTTGTAATGTTTGCCACATACGTTTGCTGAACTTTAATGGTGTATGTAATATAATCCAATGGTCTTTCGCACTTAAATAGGTCTTCACAGCTGTGCGAAAAAAATGGTTTACTGCACTTAGATGTCTACGTGAGCTGGCACTGATGTATGCAATTAATATCTGCCAAACTTCCTCTGGTAAATCTACCCAGGTGGTTGCCATCGTAACAGTATATAGATAAACTAAAACACAAAAAAATGAGTGATTAGTAAAAAAGGACTGAGAGAAGGGATCAGGGCCGAGAAGCCATCCGAAATGGTCAGCGTACAGGCAGAAATTATTTTCAGTGACTATGGAATAGACGGATATTATAAAACGTGCAGGATTACTATTATAATTACAGAAATGTTATTTTTATGATTGTATCATGTTTATTTAAGCTTTTAAGTACATTATGCTTAAATAGAGTTTTTAATTACATCATGTTTAATTTTGAACTATCTCGTGTTTTCATCACAAATAATGAAAGTTATTTAGAAAAAAATCAGATGTGTAAGATGAGGAAGAATAACAATAAACATTCTTTAGATTAAAAGTAATGGAAGATGCAAGGACGAAAATTATTGAGCACCGCGATCAAATATATTTTAGTGTGTCAGTAACTAAACATACGAGCAACAAAGCAACAAAGTATTGACGAAAAATTAAGTGAATAACAGAAGGAGGAAGTAACAGAAAACATGAAGATAATAATAAGTGAATGCATTACAAGCACCCAGCTTAAATAGATTTCTATAAATTAATGCTCAATTGATTACGTTTGTAATGATTAAACCGTGTTCTTAAATGTTAATTGAGGGTTTCGAAATGTTGAGAAGTTACTAATGTATTTTGAAATATTTGTTTTACATTTTAGGGAAAGCATCCACAGTGGCCTACTGAACTCCATCTGTGTGATTTAGATTAGTAGTCGAAAATGAACTCGTATTTTACCTGTCAACAATGAAGTACACTGATAAACTGTAAAGCAAACATAAAAGAAACGGTACTCTGTTTTAATAAAAAAATAATGAAACATTTAAAAACACAAACCGGTGAGCCCCTTGTGTCGCTTAGAAAATACATAGGCAAACTACTAAACGAACGCCATAGTAGTGGGCGTTTTCACAAGTGAAACGTAATAGGCATGATGCATTTAGTGACAGCATTAAATGAGCTCTTCGAGGACTTGGCCCAAATGCAATTCGTTTAACATCTTACATTATGGTGTGTTTGTAATGAATACTTTTACTAAACACATCATGCCTGTGTGCGTGCGAGTTAAATGGATATAAAATGGTTATCCTGTCCATGATTATCCTATTCATGATCATCTTATCCCTTTTTAAAGCTACTGCAGTTAAACTAAATAAAAGTGTGGTCGATGATGTGTACCTCACCTAATACTACGTAATCATATAAAGTATAATAGTCGAATTAACTTGACTCAAAAAGTTTCATTACTCTAACTTGGAAACTACGGAACTTACAAGCAAAAGCAAGTACGAACAACTAAGAATAATAGCTAAAGACCGGACACCATATTGCAGGCATAACCTTGAAGAGCTATATATACGTAGCCTGAAATTTGAAATAATTTTATATACGAAGTTTCTGTTACTTCAAAAATATTTTATGCGCTTGACACAGATATCTGTATGTGGTTTACAAATGTATTTGTTAAAACAAACATTTGTGTTTCCAATGTTACATGTACTGTACACCCCGCAGTGCGCACAACACCCGACCACTACAGTTCGCACTCTTGCATAGAGATGGGTTTCCAGAATTAAGAATGGAAGGTGTCGCATTTTTTAATCTTCCACAACATGCTCCATATACTGTTAACGAGGGAATTACAATTGAATTCCTTACTTTATATTTTAAATTTATTTGAAAGCTAAATTGAACTACAGCAATTGCAATGACGTTTATGAAAATGGCTTACCTTACAAAGTAATCTGTCCTCTTACGCCTGTTTAAGCAAACTGTGAAGACCGGCCGTGTAACACAGCTATTTGTACTCCAGTGTGTGGAGCAATATTAAGTATGTGGCGTCCCGAGAGGAAATGGGATTTACTTGTATGTATACATTGGATTGGTCCATTCATGGGCTAGTCACTAGATATATAAGTTATGAAGTATGCAAATAAAGATTACTCGTTAGACCTAGAAACCGTTTAGGTCTTAGTTCTTCTACTTCTACTCATCAATCTCTCGACGAGTCTTCCCAGCCACTACAATACAACAGGGACTCTCACCAGTGCCTTGCCACGAACCATACCAACAGGCTAAAACCGCTCGGCCGGGTTAGCCGCAAGTATCTTTTAGAATTTCTATATATATATTAAACATATTTCACATAACTAGCTTTTACTCATAAATCGGATAAATAATTTTTCTATCTTGCTAACTTACATCAATCAGTATCTGCCGTTAAATTGAAATGATATACCAATGAGATTGCTTACTTTCAAGTGATATGGAGTATACATTTCGTTAGTGCACAGGGGGCGCTGCTGTTGCATGCATGTTTACATGTCCGACGTTGAAAAGCCCATCCTTATGAATTAAAATTATCGAAACCTGCGTCACTAGAAATTATGGATCTTATATAATTGGTTTAAGGACAATTACAGGCAGGAACAAAACTATATATTTATTTTTCAACATTATGTCTTATTCGTAATTTTAATCGTTATTTATACCATGATAGCGACCCTTAGCAGCACATGTTTGAAGTAACATCCCTTATGCTGCTTAATATGATAATTTAATCATCTCATACCCACTGCCTCTTGATATATAATGACATGTGGAATAATAGGATCGCTGAACTTAGCATCCTCATACAGCCACGACGGGAACATTTGATAAAAATATCGTAATAAAAAAATAGTCCAACATGTATGTGCTTGGGTCATCACACTTTTAAAATATTAATTTACTGAATATACTGATTTCATAAGAAGTTAGAATGTTTATGCAATGCTTCGACTATTCGACATTATAAATATACCAAATAACATTGCATACTGTTTAATTGCAATGATCGATGTGTAACTATTTCTTACACCTACCAATACGATTCCCAAGAATACACAAACACATTTTAGTTTATTAATCCTCTTAACCACGAGAAACATAGTAGGGATATATTTTTTGGAAAAACCTATCTGACTAAAATCAACATCTACAGTCAAATTAGAATTGATATATCACTGAGATTGTTTACATTTAATTTGCATTTTCGTTTATTATTTCACTTAACTTTGAGAAATAATGCAATACTAAGATACATTTCGATATTCACAGAACACAAATGTGTCTTAATATGAAAACAAAAATAGCCGAATATTGTAAATTTGGAAAATAAATTGACCTATTTTGTAAAACTCAAATTTTAAAAAAATGGAAAATAATATCTCCTTGAAGCAATTCAGTAGATATAGATGAAAAAAGGTTCTGACGAAAAGGGCTCTGTTTTTAATTTTATAATCAACGTATATTATACCATATACTAAATCATGCCGTTAACTACTTGTAGCGAGTGGCATTGCAGAACGATACTATATTGGGTGGAGGAATGCAGTAAAACGCTGTAAAATGATCTCAGTGGCGGCTCCAAGGGTTTCCTCCATGAATAAATGGATCGGGGACAGTTTTTGGTAGAATGTACCGTCATTCTGAAGAAGTTTAAAATCTTTTCTTACATTTCCATCACAAAATACCCAATTTGTTATTTATAAACATTTTGAACTTCTTTGACTGGTAAATTATTGAACGAACGAACGTAAAAAAATGTGTGCGATTGTTGATTTATTTCCTACTACTAGCACGACTATTTTCTTTTTGAACATTTTCTGCAATGCATGATGAATATGGTAAAGCGTTCTAGCTTTTAATAACTCAGTCAATTCAACTTGTCAAGAAATCGAATTCTGTTTGTAACGTAAAATTATTGTGATTACAGGAAACTGGCTTAATTTCTACTTTTCCAACTACATTTTTACTTGCCGAAAACTTGATTAAAAATTACAATAAATAATGATGCATTTCTATAAATTCCATCAGACCTTTTTTAAGAGCAAGCACATCATCAAGAAAGTACTAATCATTACAGCTATACAGGACAACGTGAAAACATTAAGAAAACTGACTTTTTCTGTTAATTGGTAGCAATTATACGTTTAATGCTGCCATTACCAATAATTATGCCTGTATTAAATTAATTGATAATGCACCGCATAATATCGCAATAATGTATCGGATACGCCTCTGTAAACCGAGTCACACGTACACCGCTAAGATAATTTATATAGAACGAAATGAGCGGCACAAATCAAAGCTATTGTGAATATAATTCTAACCACTCTTTGACATAAGGATGGTTAGTAAGTTAACATGTAATTGTCGTTCACCAGATTTCAAGACTTCACATGTTTTGCTTATTCCAATGTTATATAATTTGCCAATTATTGCCTTTATTCAAAGAAGTCCAATAACATCGTACACTATAATAATAATACATGCCACATCTCGTTATTGTGTCAAATATTCTCAGACATAACTGATAAAACTAAACCAAATCTATAACATGTAGTATGTGCTTTAGTTGCGACATACTTGCAACTTAACAAAAACGTATAAGACTATTTTTTAAATGAAGGTTAATCAGACACAAGCAGAGTGATTTGCTCACCATTGAGACTTTCGATCTGTCATGGACTACGATCTTCCTCAGAATGCGGTAGAGACTGCTACTGCAAGCCGGATCATGTGCAGTCCAGGCCCCCGTCTTCTAAGAATATTTTATTACAAGAATATTTTAGTATATTTCCTAATTTTTTAACCTGTCGATTTTCAAACATTTATTACAGGATACGAAAGTATAAAAATTTGCTATAATTGATTTAATATTTTTCGTTAGCGAAATCCAATAAGATGTGCATGATAACGAAATTCTATACACATATGGCGTATATTGTTAAATCAATTTGAATTGGAAAGAAGTGTTACAATACAGGTTTATTAATTAATTCATTTGAGATATGACATATGAGATGCAAAATGTCAATTTCAAAATATTCAGTTGATTTATCAAAGCTTAGTTATAAAAAATGTTTGACTTTTTTGTGCAACAAGAGAACCCCAGGGATGACATCGTCAGACCGATGAAAGCAGACATCAATCCTTTGTCATTATCCTTTCAGAAATGTTACATACATGTATGACAATACACTTATTCAAGACATTCCGGCCAAATATGTTATCCTAAATCTTTTTTCAATGTTTATATATGTTTACAACAAAAAATTCACAAGACATATATTCCATTTTGACATTTTAATGCCTGATTTGATAAGAACATGTTGGTTAGTAATGAATAAAATTCAAGTTTTAATCATTACAAAAGGGAACATTATCAGAATAAAAGTTTAAAATGCATTACAAAATAGTGTCAAAAACAAATTCATTTTAGACTTGTGCTAGTCTAGTATTCCATTGCGACTACTTTGATCGGGATGATATAGAAGGGAATTGATTGCCATTCACTTACGAATTGTCCCGATTTAAATGGCCATTACCTTCAGGACAATTTGGACGTTACAGTGACATCATTTCAAGCAACCATTAATGTCGATTCGTTCTCGAAAAATAAACCATATTACTAGCAGCCACAACATTAAAGCACCCTGATTATTGAGTGGGAAAAACATAACTTCAAACAATACAGTGTATATGGTATCGGTGACCTTCGCCACAAGTATACTGAACTGTAAAATAATTAGCGAGAAATGTTATTGTATTTTGTACCAGACGTATCAAATATAATATTTTTAAAACGTTATATGCTTAATAATGCCTAGCTGTTACATATCATAATAACTCAATATTGAAATACATTCTTTAATTTACAGACCTGTCTTTAGATGTTATTCCTTTCTTATGTGTTCTTACATCTTATTTTTATTGCTAGCATATGCTTTCGTATGCACGAATAAGTAAGCTTGAACTGTTGATTAGAAGCAGCCTGTTTAATTTCCTATTACCAAAGAGAACTTATTTCTGCAGTTGCTCAAAACGATGTATGTGATATTCTCCAGGTGAAAAAATGGCGACATTCACAAGCATTTATGCAGGAAAATATTTAAACATTACTTGCGTGTGATTCTTTGCATTTCATGTTTCACGAAAAAAATTGCTTTGTAGATGATGATTTTGTTAACATTACTCTCGCTATTTGTAACCTTTTCCGTGGAACAGCTGTGTGTTGTTGTTACTAATAATAGGGAGCAACAATTGTTCTACAACATTTATTACTGAATAACTTGATTCCGAGTCAATTTGGTCAAACGTTTAAAGACGTATTTATTTCGCTGTTGGTAAATTAAAGGATTATAACGACAAAGACTATGGTCCAGACGGTCCAGACATTAGTTGAGAAACACTAACGCATGGATTTATTCAGACAGGAGAATAATATATTTCTTAATATCGAAACGAAATTAATCTGTATTAATTATTTCTTTCTGCTGTGTTTTGAAGCTGTGTTCACGCACAATGCAAAGTTATTTTTTATTGTTTTTTTTTGGGGGAAAAAATTGAATAACATAGGTCTCCTAATTCAGCTGGATGTTCAGCAGTTTCCGGGAATGCTCACGACACACTCTGTACCATCAGCGATTAGAATTTGAGTAGAAAACTGAAATGGCAGTATTCAGAACAGAGAATTAAACATGTTCTTATATCATTTCTGTTTAATAACTCATCACAGTAGCAGTATGAACGATGGATTCTGTTTACAGTGTTGCAGGACTCTACTAGTGGAGCTGCGAATCAGCAAAATGAGTTACATCTAGTATTCGTTCAACTGAACTGAGATGGACTGCTTCAAGGAATTACGGAATTTATATCAATATCTGACCTACATTAGTACTTAGTGAGCGACTTCGCCCATTGTATACTTATGGCATCTGGTAAGCAAGTCAATTCAATTGGAAAACATAAATATTAAATGGTAGGTGTGCACTTTTTGTCCACCCATTGAATACACAACCGAAATAGCAGTAACACAACACTGGATACGTAGTCTAATTTCATAAATAAACTTCGTACTGGCTGAACGATGATAGTCCGAATATTCTTCATAAATGAACAGTAAAATGAATAGTAAATGTTATCTTTTCTTATAAAATACTGAAATGTCCGATTCAAAGAGCAATGACACAGAACTTTTCAAGAATTACATTACGGAAAACTGTTGCAGTACTTTATCTCCGCAAAAAATGTTGATATTTCGTAATATGTAATGAATGTTCAATTTCATTTTTTTAATTCCCTTTTATACATTTTGAATGAAATGCACGTGGTCTACTAGATGGCGCCACTGTAACGATTACTGGAAAACAAGTAAACTTGATGCAAAGAATGGACACAAAAATAGCTCGGGATTAATTTGGAATCATATTTTGCCGTCTAGTTTAACCAAATTTGTTGTAACTAATACATACGTTTCAGTCGTACATCCTACAGGGTATTGAACAAATGCGTCGAAAATAGTCCTCATCATTTCTCAAGAGGGCGCAGACAAAGCGCACACCGGGACATAAATTGCCTCGAACCACACCTGAAATTCACAGTAGCTAGGTTAAAACAGCTGCAAGAAGACTGGCTTTTTTGGAAGGTAAGCTTTTCTATTATACATCATAAATTTACAATTTAACTGTACAAATTAACTGTAACTCGAATAAGCTTTCATTCAAATGTAAGAAATCATAGCAATGTCACCATTTAGACAAAATATTATGAACTGATAACTTACGATATGCGTCACATTCTCATTTGGCATTTGTCTTTTCCTATTAATGGACCCGGTATCTGATGCCATGTTTTGGGTTAGACCTGGCTTCATGTCCGTACTACGGTAGTAGGGTAGTAAATCCAGGACTAGTATTGGGCCTACGATTTGGAATATCTCATTAGGATAAGCATTGCTTATTATTACAACCTCAGTGCGATCTCTCGAAAGGCCTATTCAATACAGAGTCTTTAGAAAAAAATCTTATTGCATCACGTGTAAAGTTGTGCATGAAAAGAACGAACTGTGTAAATTAGCTAATTATGTCAGTAACCTATTTTTCTGCCCATAGGATGCAAACATCAATACAGTTATCGCCAACAAGTTTCATTCAGTACTAGGTTTCTATCTGATTAACAAGTAACGTAAATAACTCAATCGGAAAATATTTATTTCTGTCAAGTATATTCAATTCTTTGCTAATGCAAAGTGTAATATTCTACTTCTACTTCTAATCGGTTATCAGCAAAGTCCGGAGACATGACGTTAATATGATACTTTTCAAGATTCAAATTTTCGAATGTGTCGTTTGTAACATAATTAGTAGCATTATTTCTGCCAGGATTGGTTACTGGATGTATAGTTACATTATTCTGGTGATAATAATTGCATTCTTAGGGACCCCAGGGGGGTTGGTGCATTGCAAAAACATGGCGCACAAAACAATTCCACCCCCCCTGTCCAGGGTTTGCCAAAAAAAGTGCAACCCCCCTAAGAGAATGCAAAACAATTATGACCACCCCCTCAGACAGGCGAGCGGCTGCAGGGCGCGAAGCGAAGGTAGGTGTCTGGAGGCATGACCCCCCGGGAAATTATTTTAATATTTCATGTGATTTCCTGCAATCTGGTGCATTTTCGGACTCTTTTTGCCATGATACATTGTGCCACTTTTTATACCTTCAAACTTCTTTAGTGTATATATATAGCAACTCCTGTATATATTGCCCGCAGGGCACGAAACGAAACTAGAGGGTCCGGGGGCATGCACCCCCGGGAATTTTTAAATATATTTCATGTGATTTCCTGCAATCTAGTGCATTTTGGGACTCTTTTTTGCCTTGATACATTTTGCTACTTTTTATACCTTCAAACTTCTTTAGTGTATAGATGGCAACTCTTTTATATATTGCCAGCAGGGCGCGAAGCGAAACTAGATTGCAACTCCTGTATATATTGTGTAATCCATTAAAATAGTTATTATACAACGAAACATTTTGAATTTCCTTTACGTAATCAGTCACCAAAGAATTGTTTGCTTCGCACTATACGTCCAGAATGTGTTTTCACAGGATTGGCTATTAATCTTTTGTCTTTCAATAATCACTGCGCAAAAAATTACATCCCTCCCTTCCGTGGTGCACAAAAATGCAAGACCCCCTTTTGCCTTGCACAAAAAATCGTGACCCCCTGTTTGCACCAATCCCCCCTCATGTGGTAATTTCTGACCAGTCGTTTAGATACTTGACTACGGCATAATCTATGGAGAAAATCCTATTCACATTGTTGTGAAATAATATAGAAGTGTCAAAGTATCAAAAATTATAACTTGCATTGTAATGCAGCGGCAAATCATAAAAAATCGATGCTTAATAACAGTTAGTTATGTAGCCAGTCGAGTATGAAAGAATTCAGTTATGATGCACCTTTTTTGCACACCTTAGTGTCACTGCTCATATTCAAAATGGTCATATTCTAGTGCTTTGAATTATTGAATTCATTTTTTGTAGCGATATTTTGGAATGATATGATGGCAACCACGTGGGATCACTTACCAGAGGAAATGTGGCTGATACTAATTGCATATCTTGATGCCGGTTCACGGAGAAGCATTAGCGTGGTAAACAAGTATTTGAGAAATACAGTGAAAACACTTTTACGCAAAACAGATCACTGGGTATTGATTGCCGAACCACACAAATTAACAAGATCCATGTGGAGCGCATTACAAAGTCGACGTTCAGTAAAACTCTTACTGAAAGATTGTAAAGAAGCTTATGATTTACGTGATTCTAAGTTTGATTTATGTTTAATTATTAAGCAGTTGTCAAATATTTCAGCACTGGATGTGACACTAAAGACATTCACTCTTTCGGAAGTAAAACAGCTGAGCTCTTACACAAATCTGAATATGTTGAGGGAGCTTAGTATTACATTTACCAAAACAAGACCTGACGCAATAAGAAGCTTGACATTACTAAATGCGCCACTAGTTAGACTAAGCTTGACTGGTTCAATTTATTGTGAGAACGAAACCACAATGGGATTGGAGTCATTGGAGTCATTGGCAAGATTTACAGAATTGATTGCGTTGTATCTGGATTTGCGATTATTTATAGCTATACCCGGTGTTTCCATGCCTTACATGTTGGAATGGATTGGATCTTGCCGATTGAATCTTACTAAAAATCTTGGAGATCAATCCAGATCACTTAAAAAGCTGAGGAATCTATCTTTCTCGTTTATCGTTGATTACTTTAAAGTAGTTTTAAAGTTAGCCTTGAGACCATTAGAACAGCTTGAACAATTGTCTTTGAAGTATGCTACTTTTACGCCAGTTTCAGTATTTTCTAACTTTAGTTCCCTTGTGTCATTATCTTTAGTTGACTTTCAATTAACTGATCCTTGTACTCGTGGGTCCGTATTCTTTAGAGGATTGAATCATCTGAAGGAACTCACATTGAAAGAAAATACACGAGAATGTAAGTATCATATACCATAGGGTTAATTGTTTTCTCATATGTTTCAAATCGCTTATTTAATGCAGAAAATAAAACAACGCTCGTGCTTAAAATGATGTGTCTTTGTAGAAAATCGCTCATTTCATGATTCCCTTCGATATCACTTCAACTCGACCTAATCAGCTCGTTAAGAAGTGTCGCATATAAGAGGGATGTTTCAGAGGGATAACAATCCTGCTTGTTGATTACTTCCCTTTTCGAAACATGTCATTTGTAGAGATCAACAAAACAGAAAATAAAAAAGACTCCTTTGGAGATCATGAATGTGTATGTTAATTGTGATCAAGTTTTGCTTTGCATATAAACAAAGATGCATACATGATACCGCATTAACATTGGGTTTTACAAAAAGATTGAAGTCCTTTAAAATTCCCTGGAAATCACTTCCTATATAGCTGAATGCAGTGGCTGCTCAGTCAGGGAAAATGGGAGATTGGGCTCAACATCCACGTATGTGTTATTATTTGGAAGTGATCCCACTGTATTGATATGGCCCCAGGGATTTTAACCGACATTAAACTGTTTGGTAACACAGTGTAAATACTGTCTCACTTTTGATTTTGAATGAAATCATATATACTACCCTTTAAATTACTTATTAATAATGCAATCATAAAGAAGTTCTTAAAATTGATATATTTAAGGAAACGTTTAATTTGATGCAGGTAATGAAGTATTTGAATACTTTCTGGACATAGTAATCAACATTAATACATCACATGACCATGAATTTACCTTTTCTATTCATAGGGCAGGCTTATGTCAATTTCCTGCAGGAATTGCCACCTTCCCTGACATCATTAACAGTTCATCAGATGGTTTGTACCGTAGGATTGTGTTTCTATCTGGAGGATTATGGAAGGAATCTCATTTATTTAGAGTTGGATGCCATGAAATTGGACTCTAGTTCAAGTTTAGCAACCAGCTTGCCAGATATGTGTCCAAATCTACAGGCACTTCTATTTAGGTAAGTCCTATTTTATCAGTAATCTCCTTTTAAAGTTACACAATGTAACTACTATAATTGATGTATATACATTACGCATAGTACACCGAGACATAGCAATTAATTTGCCTTCATTCATGTTGCTATAAATGTAACCAGATCTAGTACTGTGCATTTAACCGTTTTAAGACTGGCGAATAATGCCTGCGTAAAATTTGCATCAGTTTTAACTTGTGAAATTGATACAATTATGTGTTTAAATACATTTTGTTTGAATTGATTATTTACTATCTAAACTAAAATATTAAAATGATCAACATAAAGTGGATATTAAGTCCTGCACATATGTTACCTGGGTGGAGAGTGACATTTTGTTAGCATGCATGTGCAATTAAAACTCAATATTATCCCTGTTCTATGAATGCTGCACTGAAAATGGGCACGATTCCAATGGGATTTCTGTTCAAACAATGGTGGATTTCACTGAATGTTAATGCGAATAACAAACTCATTTCTTACCTAGTCCTCACAATGCAAGTTTCCTATTGGATACTTTTACTACTGTAAACATTGATCGGATGTCTCCTACTTGTTTCAGACACATGTACTGTGACGCTGAAATGATTATGAAGTTTTCTGAGATTAAGAAACTTCAGCTGTTGGAAGTGCATGAATGTAGAGGATGTGAAGATGTAGATATGACACAGTTAGCCGAAACAATAATGATTAGGACAGATAATAAGATTAGACTTTTCCTCGGCATTAAAAGTAATCGCCCTCGTAAAGATTTTCTCAGCGATAAAGAATGGGATACTTTGTTCATGAGACCTTCAGTAGATTGCACTTATTTGAAGAATTGCGCTTATTGTGCCTTTTGTAAGCTGTAAAGATGATTTACGAAAAACATTTGTATTTTCGATATCAGAATTCACATGTTCTCCTGTTTTTTGGCCAGAATTGTTTTCCTTGTTTCTTAATTAAAACATAAACTACATATAATACATACATGATGTTTTTGTAATTGCAAACTTTTTCGTGGAATGGCTCGCAGTCACTGCACTGGTACAATTAACACTTTAGAAGGATAGCCCGCCTACCCCGCAGCTTTATCGTTTCTTAGAATCACCTCTGTCCTGTGTGAAAATTCGACTGAACACACATTCATCACAAGTTGTAGCACACAAATCCAAAGAGTTTAGCATTGGCTACCTGAGATATTTGTCTAGATTGGAACCCTTTGAATAATTATTGATCAACGAAAAACTCCGCCACCCCAAAATAATTCTCCATATCCCTAACGCATTGATTCACCCTAGCCCAATATAAACACACTAACTTAATTCCCGGGACCTAACTGCACAGATATATTAAGCAGGTAGGGTGATTCGCATCATTAACTTCTTATTGCCCTAAGCAAGAACCATACAATACACAACATTATCGACCATTGTAGACATATACGGATTCAACTGAAATGTGCTCTGCTTTGATACATTGATATTTTAATTAGTTATGTAACATGGTTACTACCACGTGCACATCTTCGTTTCGTTGTTTATAATGTCATCAGTATTTGAGATAGCTTACTGAATATTGTTAATTGGAAGTTATGTAAGCAATTACATTTTGCTTGGTTATGCAAGTGTTTTATCACGTGTTTTAGGAATCAAGTTATCGCAATTTTGGATTGTTATAATATTTGTTATTTAATTGTGTCATTTGAAGTTTTTTATCTCGAATTTATAGCTTTGCTTAACGAGTTAAAACCGATGACGTAATATATTATAAAAACAAACATCTTATCTTATTTGACATCTCTTTGTGTGCTATGGAGACCAATGTTATTGCATACTGGGATATCATCAATAATTGAAGTTCTACTTACAGTAACAGATCCTGGACAATTGTTTGAAAGTGACGCAAGAGGGAGCAAGTGTGACAATTTTTATTATTGGCGTCACGTGGCTGACTTTTCAGGAATAGGAATATCAAAGTGCTTGACCCCGAATTTTGCACTGAAAGAGATTGGATCCTTTTCACTATTGTAGGCTTTACCTACACAAGTTATAAAAAAAAATTAAAAAATAAAAATAAAATCATAATCTGTTACCATGGAAATCGTTTTTATTTAATAGAAATTG
>JAOXYB010021048.1:0-17352 GCA_028565635.1 Phoronis ovalis | reverse complement strand
GATTTAAGTTTCAAATGGATATCACATTCCCTTCTTGAGATAGCTCGATAACAGTGAATCTGACGCGGCGGCGGCGGCGGTTACAGAGTAAATCCAAAGTACCTCCAGCCTACTGCTGGGGGTACAATAAAAGATAACAGACAGACTTATAAAAGTAAACATTTTAGGAAAGATAAATATTAGGAGGATACTGAGGCTTAAATCACTGTACTAGAAAGGAAAATGAAATGTACTATATAATTAACCTACCTTGTAAGTTTTCACAAACAACAGCATATAGAGCAGTACATGGCACTTTTCTGACATTGTGATCGGTGTCTGTGATATCAAGAACCGTACATTCATTCCCAGCCTATTGAAAAAATAGAAACCTGTATTTTAAAGCAGAAATTGGTTTAACTTGTTTTATCAATCACAGAACAAATAAATGGTTCATATATATGCCAGCAGGACTTGATCATTTTATTTAATAACATGACTCTTATAAATAGTTAAAAGGGTCAAATGCATTTGTGGATACTTTGATAAATGCAATAAGCATGATTGCAAATTCTACAAAATATTTTAAAAATCAGTTACGTCTTTATTTATGCTTTTCAGTAAGAGTTTTTTTAACATGGCAATAAAAGCCTTTTTATAACATTTTATATAATTTACAATAACACACAGCTGTACATATAAGTGGATCCCATATAAACATTGATTCTTCAATAAAATACATTCGTATGCAAAATGGTTATTTATTTAGTCTGCAAGATAGTTTGCAGTCTGAATAAATCCATCTGTTAGTGTTTTGTACCTTCTCAACTAACATCTGGGCTTAACCATAGGCAAATTTTGTTTATTATCTCGATAAGCAGAAGAACAATAATCCTTTTATTTCTGTATAAAGAGTCATGAAAGTCTTGACACCAATCAAATTGCAGCTTAACAATTATAGGTATATCAGTGTATTAAGCCGGTAGTGGGTCAATCACACACACATTCTGTCCTGCCAGAGTTTATCAATAGTCCACTAAGCAAAAAGTGGTAGATAGAATAATGATAGAATAGACATGGTAGGCAATGATGGATCATGCAGAGAGAAAGGCTTATCTCGGTTGGCAAAAGATTAATGACATATTAATTATTTCACTCTTGTTGAATTGAAAGAATACAACAAAAATTGACTATGGTTAAGCCTGGATGGTAATTAAGAAAGTACGGAACACTTAAATGGATGGATTTATTCAGACTGGATAGTTTGCTGTTCAAGTCTTAAACTTTACTTCATCATCAGCAGCTACCCAAACAGATGTAAATGCCACGTCTTCATTAATATTCATATATCTTGTAACATCACGAAGATGCCCTATGTTCACATCACTTCTAGACTGAGGAAGTACACTTCCACCGCTTCTCTGTAAGAAACAAGGTCACAAGGTTCTCCATAACCAAGTGGATACCCATAAAGGACATCTCTCTTAAAACACATTTCTTAGAATGTATCTCTCAAACTATTACTTGAATAAAACACATTTGAAAATATGCATTTTAGCTGTAAAAAGCAAGACAATGATATGCCACATGGCAAAATTTAGCAATTGCTTCGCTTCATTAAGCATACACAACAATCATCGCTAGCCTCAAAGTACATTATGACGAGCGTGTCTTTACTCAAATCTAAGAAAAATAGAAAGTACTCATTTATTGCCACTAAGAAATAACATTAATATACTCACCTGACATGAAATAACAGCATCGCTATATGTTTGTGCACCAACCAGAAAAGCCACACATGAAGATGGCAACTCATTCCATCTAATGTTGCATTTAGTAGAACCTATGGTAGTTAATCATAAATGTACATAAACAACTTCAAGACACAAATTATTATTTTGAACTTGATGCTAGTGACTGAAATATATAAACAAAATTATTAACAACAACAGCAAGATAAGTTAGCAGAGGCAAAACTGTATTAAATACCCAATACAGAGATCTTCCTCAAATAAAAGCCACCAATGACTGGAGGAGGAGGAGGAGGAGGAGGAGGAGGAGGAGGAGGAGGAGGAAGAATATAATAGTGTAGAATAAAACAGATTTAATACATACAATAGAATAAAATACTAGATATAATACAACAGAATAGAACAGAACAAAATATAAATAAAATTTCAAGAAGGTATAGTACCAAAACAAGCCTAATTTGAGATAAATATGGTTAAAATAAGATTATTATTTCTTTCAACATCTCAACTTGCCCATGATGAATGACCTCCAATTTTACATAAACAATAGATACAAGACTTCCAGTTTTTAAACAGTCAACTATTACAAAGCATTGGCAACATTTGCAAACTACAGTATTATGAAATAGGGAGATTTTTTTTTTCACGTATACTACTGAATGAAAAATATTTATCTGAAAAGGCTCAAAAGTCACATGAACATTCTTGGTAAATGAGCTTGAATGATAAATTTTTTAACACTTACTGAATGAAAAAATATTTGGTGGTGTAGAAAAAAAAGGCTCAAAAATCACGTTAGCATCAGTGCTAGGTAAACGATTGTTAATCAGCTCTCTGTTGTTGCTTCCCCACCAATTATTTGTTGCATTAACAACTTTCAAGGAACCAGTATTAACTCGCATCTCAACCGATGTATCAGGATTTACAAACAAATTATTATGCATGTCGACATTGGTGTGATAACAGTATGCAGCACACGAGCCTCCTTGACCAGTATTGTATATAACAACATTGTCTTTCACTATGTATCCATTTCCAGTTTCTAACAATGTATATCGTTCTTTTAGTGACAGTAATTCAATGTATGCATATTTAGGCATATTATTTGCTATGAAATTTTTTTCAATCACTCCTGCAACACCTGATATGCTAATCAAGTATGTTTCTGTTGGACTGTTTCCTTCCAAAACATTTCTTGACAAAATGAAGTTTATCTTTTCTTGAAGTGATCCAGTATTTTCAAACAATATACCAGAAGAACCAGAACTGATATGATTCTGTATTATTTTCACAGTGTTGGTATTTTCTGTGTTTGGTTGCACATCCAAACGAATGGCAGTGCTGTTGTGTCCAGTTATATAGTTATTGCGAATTAAAACATTGCTCCTTTGTAAATTCAGTTGAATGGCACCACACAGGTAGCTACAGTTGATGAATTCAAATCTATTATTTTCTATTGATATTAAGATTGGTGATGGGGTCGTTAAGATACAGATACCACTGAAATCCAACTTAGTATTTATACTGTTGAAGAATCGAATGTTTCTGATGACAAGCTCTTGAGAAGATTGATCTAAAATGGAAGAAAGACAGGATAATAGAAGACTTGCTGTTGATCCTTTTCCTTAACATACTGCAACAAAATCATAATACAAAATCTTATCAGGGGTGTTCTAGAAATCAAGTAAAAAATTGCTACTAGCTATATAGCTATCAAACCAGAAGTAATACATCAGAGATTACAATTATCGACTCTGCTGCCTGATTCAAATCAGTTGCACAGGCAATTCCAGCTATAATAATGACGACTAGCTTACAAGAGAGGTTTTACTGGTGTGCCAGGTGTTGATGATTATAACAGTGGTAAACATGATGGTTATCTAATTATGGTCAGTACTATATTTACACAATATAATCTTAAAATCTCACCACTATTGTTACAAGGCATAAAAAAGAGGTTGTCAAGGGCTGCTCCATAGGTCTCAAAATTGGTAGCATTTGGATAGAATACAACAAAAAATACTGAAAAGTCTTGCCCACGTAAATCTTCCGTAAACTGTATTTCTTGATACTGCCATAAAAAGTAGTAATCAGAGTTTGAAAAATTTTGCAAGCTTATATGCACTCCTGAACCTTGCGTGGCATTGGCATTTACACTTAAAATGACATTTCTTGTAAGAAACATGTTAAAACGAATGCTACAGACACTATCTGTTGGTCGTATAACAGGACTTTCCAGAATTGCATTATTCATTTGTCTCCAGTCTATAGCTGATGGTGATGATGGGCTCGGGTTGACAATCTGTCTCCGCACTCGATATTGCTGCTCAGTCATTATGTAAACTGAAGAACAGTTTCCACCACAGGCATATGGTTGACCTGAATTAGAGAACATAGTGTAAAATAATATAATCAACGGTCATCACAATTGTTGTGTGCCGTGAAAAGTTAGGTAGATGTGATGAGTGTCCTATACAATTGCATTTCAATGTGATGTTCATCAAAATTTGGAAAAATCATTTTGCCGAGCTATTTCCCAAGGTTCTTATTGTTCAGAAGACCAAATTATTACGAAATTCTTAACCTAGATATACCACAAAATTTCTATTCACAGCTATTGTTCAACACAGGCATTATTACCAATCTATTTTAATCTCAGAATGCTTTAAAAACAGTTTTTAAATGTTAGCACAGTTCATGTTGTAAAGTCTTCAATCACCTCCAGCTTATTTCTCCTCCACATATATTTGAATAACAAAAGAAATATCAATAGACTGACAATCAACTAATCTGCAGGAGACAAATCTGTGAATTATATCAGGATACACCAAAAACACTACCCACGGGTATTATAGTGGGAGACTCCAGTGGCAATTAACAATGGTTACCATAAATGCTCTCAGTAAATAAATACAAATTTATAAAACAAGCTGACAAAACATAACAAACACTAAACGTAACATATTTAAGATTAGTAAAAATGTGTGAAACTGATTTTGCAATTCGTTTTAATACACACTCAGCAATAAATAGTTTTTTCTTAAACAAACATCCCATTGGCCAAACAAACAATACAAAAGAAAGGCATAATTAATTCTACTATGTACTGATTCTTAAAATATATACCTAATGTAGGCTTTGCTGTCCAAACTGACTGGTAACCAGTAGGTGAGTACATACTTGCAGAATGCCAGTTGCACAGGTCATGTGAAAACGAACACCGACTTACTGAAAAAGTTTTTTAAAAATATTACCATACTTCATATTATATGAAAAATAATGGTATGACTAATCAGTTCAAATTTAAAGTCTATGTAGTGAACAAGCAACCGTAAATATTAATTTATGGACTAGAAGCAGTGGAAGAAATACTTTCGAATCCCAACCTGGCACAAAAGTAAGGACCGAAGCTTTATCTAGGCTACGTACTATATCTCTGTATCGACAACTTTCCCTCTTGAAATGCGTTTCTTAGTTTGGATATGCCAGAAGTTACAAATGATGAGGTATATGTCTTTCCATCCCTGATGGTATTGTAGGCTTATAAAACAAACACCTATTTATTATTATATGATTCAAATGTTTGATTAGCTTCTGTTGAAATCTATGTAAATCTAGTTAAAACATGAACTAGAGCATTGATTTTGAAAATTAAGTCTGCATACTTACACAATTTCGGCAGAGCTTGCACAACAAAGTGGACAATATCTTTCTCCATACATTCATTGGTGAGGTGAATAGTGGCTTCATTTGTCTCACTGATGAGATTGTATCTGCTACTACGGTTAAACAAATTCCAGTTAAAGCCTTCAGATATTAAGCAGTTCTGATGACTCACATTTACTGCCAAGACATAATCTGGTGATGTTGCAAATGTACGACTGCAAGACCTCAAATTCCTAGCAGTAAATGTATTCAATATGGCTAGTGTTCCTGGTTCAACAAACACAGGATCACTGTTAAAGCCATCACAAAAACTAAAAGAACCAGAAATTCGAAATTTTTGAGAAGGCATATTCTGGTTTACAAACTCTTGCAACGTCATTCTTACGACTCCATGTAGGCGATCTATGTGTTCTATTTTCAGATTTTCTAGTGTGATATTATTATTCATCTCTGATATTAGTATACCACCAAAGTCCATATTATAGATGCTAATGCCACTCAAAGTATAGCTAGTTTTGGTACTAATTATGTGTACACCATATAAAGCCTTGGATATGATCACATGATCAAAAACTGGAGATGCATCAAAAATCTGAATAGCAACCACTGGGGTAGGAGGACACTGAAGTGTACTATAGGAGATATTCTCCATTGAAACATATCTCATTTCTGAAGATATATCACTGTCTGACATAAACTGTATTCCTGCCCAACCAATTCTCAGCTCAAAATGTGAATATGTTTCTTCAATCCTTGGCAAATGTTTAAGTACAATTAGGGAATTTTCATTACCAGTTGCAATAAGACGACCATAAACAGTAATCCCAACTCCACTGAGAAACTGTAGTTCAGTACCTGCTTCTAATGTTAAAATACTACCTTTTCCAATTACAATATGGTTAAGAATGATATAAGGACTGTGTTGTGCTTGCAGGGTAAGATCTCCAGCAAAAGGACCACCAGAAAATGTAGCAGAATCAGGTTGCAACAGAGAAAACCCATCATTTGATGTCCCTTGTAAATTATTCAGTTGTGGTGAAAGGTAAAATGGATAAAAGTTTCCAATAACAGAAAAAGGTAGATGTCGACCATCCTTAATTCTTGACTTGATGTTAATATCATCTGTCTGACCCCAAAAGTTCTGGCTGATGTCAATTAGTTGAACACTTGGAGTTGCTACATCTAGCCATAACTCGAAACTGATGTTAGGATTATTAAGCACATTTAACTGAAATACAGATGGAGGTTTCCCAGCAATATGAAAAATAACAGATGTGTTACCATCAACTCCAGAAGATGTGCATTGTTGTCCATATTCAAAAGGCATAGATGTTAGCCCAATGATTTCATTTTGTCGAACAGTAGCATTGCCAGATAAATAAAGACTGACCAAAGGAAACCCTTGTTGGATTGCAATATCTTGAAAATGGTTTCCTTCCATTATAAAACTCCTGGAATTCCCCACAATCTGAACTAAAGATTGTCCAGTAACGGTAACATTCTTAAACTCATTATTTAAAATTTGTATTATATGTCCAGCTATATAGCTTATTGCAATTGTTGTGTTTCTAAATAGGTTACTCTCAACTTTCCAATTAAGTGACGGATTAGTTGCTACAGAAGTTGTCCCTTGTATACCATCCAGTTCTTGAGGGTTTTTTTCTTGTATTGCTTTATATGAATTATCAAATACTGAAGAAATTACATTTAGATGAATTTCCGTACTGTTTCCACTTAAAGCAATTATTGATTCTAGATTGTTTAGAAATGTTGAGTTCATAATTTTAAACTCTGATTGGTTACTTTCCTTGATGTTAAGATTTACTGCCTGATGATTGGTTGCAAATGTACAATCATCAATCAAAAAGTTAAATTTTGTCACCTGATTTAAATTTATATCAATACCTTGGGAGCTGTTAGAAAATTTTGTATCTCTTACAACATAGTTACTGAACTGTACAACTCCATTATAGCTACTGTACTGATTTACTAATATGCCATTTGCACAGTTTTCAAGAGTAGAATTTGTAAGTAAAAAATTATTCAAAGCTGTATTCAAGGAAACACCAGTTGAGCAACGGCTACCTTTAAGTACTTTAATGCTGTTAAGCTGAATTTCACTTTTTGCAACACTGCTAAATATACTTATGCCACTCATATTTGCCGTTCCTCCAATTGAAACATCTTCAATGACAATCAAATTTTCTGCATTGGGTGCATAATCGGATGGCAAAGCAAAAAATCTTAACAAAACTGCACCAAAACAATTCCCCCAATTGGGTGTAAGCTCAAACGTTACAGAATTGCCCTTGGAAACCCAAGATAAGGTGGCACTTGTTGAAATATCAACTATGGTTTCATTTTGACCATTAAAGCTATCCAAAGCTCTAATATAGCATTCTTCACTTGGAGGACGTACTTGTGTATTAGCCCTAAAAAATGCCATGAAAGAATAACCAACTTTCTGATTATCATTAACATGAAAACGAAATATGCATGAAGTCGTTGAATTAGGCCAACCTTCGCCAGATAGTATTAAATTCAACTCATTACTAAGCGCATACATCTCATTGTTACACATAAATGTCTGAGTTGTTTTTCTTGACATAAAAATATCATTAGGTATTCCAGGTTGAAGAAGTATACCATTAGCTAACACGGTTTGGTAAGGTACATTTTCAGCAACATTCTTGAACTGACAATGTCGAATGTCAGCAAAGTAATCTCGAATGATAATAGCTTGAACATTAGAACCATAATTATTGTAACTGCCAGAGCCATTAGATTTTAGAGAAATGTCAATGTTAGTCAATGACTCTCTGGTACCCAAATCAAACTTGGAAATCAATATGCCAGTGTTTGGTGCAACAATCTTGAGATGGCTTACAGAATGCCGCAGGTAATCTATTTTCAAACTTGCTCCAGAGTGAAGAAAATGATTAGTTCCAGCATCTGTAAATTCTGCGTGCTGAATTATACTAGGCTGTGCCACGTCAGTTACATGAATACCTGCCCAGTAATCAGGATTACAGTGGATAGTTTGTAGTCGACAGTAGGAACATGAATTTTGAAACTCTTCACATGGTTGCAACAAACAATCTTCAAAACTGTTACTGCCCTCATTACAACTAACAGAACCTGCAATGAAATATGTAAGTCCTACTATAATAATTTGTTTATTAATAAATAATTTTTACCAATAAATTAATATAAATCTTGTAATAGACCTGTATGCCATTGCTTTTGACGTTAAGGTTCTCTTATCTTGCTGTGTCATATATCAATGCAGTGCCAAGTTAACTTATATATGATACAGCTAGTGCACAGTATTGCCAAGTTAAGCTAATGCATTAAACGGTGAAATCTAATAAAAGTAATAAAACATATTAATAAACAGCTGCTTATGTATTGAAATACTAATATAAATTATAAATACATTTCTTAGGTCAACAAAGTTAAGATTTTTTTTTGTTTTGGGTCGGTATGTGGTGATATACTGTTTTGTGAAAGAATTGTACGAGCTACATCATATTTCATTCAGAAAATTTGACGTGCTGGGAAGGTTTTAGTCCACACCTGGTGGCTTCACCAAGCGCATATACTCTACGAAATAAAACTGTACATATTATATTGTATATCATATAAATATGTACATGACATAATTCCAGTAATAGTTTTGTATAAAATCTAGCCAAATCTGTGTTTTCTGGTAATCACGCCTATCTCTGCCTCTAACTCAAAGATTACTATTTAGCTTATAACCACTGGCTAAAATTATCACAACACTGACCCATGAAAAACTCAAGAAATATCCTATGGATGCTGCCATGTTGAAAAAGTAGCACTTCCTGCTGGTATTTCTACGCAATTGTTAGTAAACAAAAAGTTTGGATTCCAAATTTCCATGCAGACATATATACAGCACCCCTGAAATTATGGTTATCATAATCACATAAGATGTTCACTTCTCAATATAACGACATAAGAATTTTGCTCTCCACTTAGGGCACTTTTTATGCACACATTTTATAATTAAATGTTCATTCTCCAATAATTGGAATTGGTAGGTGCTGCTTTCATAGCCCTAGTGCTGAAAATCCTGTTGACCGTTCTTAGTCTTTGAAATGAATTGCCACTAGTTAGCAGAATATGACAGATATTTCACTGCATGGAAATTTAATGTCACAATGTCCTATTTACTGGTATATACTATAATATAATAATAATTACTATAAAAATAACACTTTATCACATTTAAAAAAAAATATTTTAAAAAAGTTGCAATTGCAAACATTTCAAGGAAATTTTCGAAAACTAGGTGAACAAGACTGTAATTTCTTGCTGATTATACATGATTCTACCCCCAAATTTCAAACAAATTGCAGACATCATTATGTAGATATAGCGAAAGTTTATTTTCAGTGGTAAAAAATAGATCTTGCACTATTGTCACACAATACAGTGCACTGTGTCATATAGATTAAAAAAACACATACACACACACAGCTAGATAGTTCACACACTGTTTCTGCCTACGTTTTAGTTAAATAAAACTGTGCCCTATAACTTAAGTACTGCATGTCATAAATAACCAAACATCCTTTATATGTTAACCAACTAGTTAGCTGCAGAAATTATCTTCTGCTTCCCAAGCTCAAATTCAAGGTCTACCTCTATATTTCTAAGTCGCCTGAACAAATCCAATACTCAGCCCATATTAGATGTCAACAAATACTAAGAGAATTTAGTAGGTCAGTGACAGTTGTTGTAGTACAAAATAACTTTGTTTCTATAAAGCACAGATTAACCACAAGTCCACAGAAGATGTAATACATGTCATACTTGTAATAATAAAATACATAGACTTTTAACAGTAATGTAGATATCAAATGCTTGCAGGACAGGAAAGTTCTTACCAGAAACAGCAGTGTAGTTTCCTGCAGCATAACGAGAATAAATGCTTGCAAATTCATTACTTTGCCAACTTAAACCATTGTGATATCCCAACTGACTGCAAAGGAAGTTTCCAGTGTGCTGATTAGGAAATTGCCCATACTGTAAGTAAGATTAGAAGCGTACAATTATAGCATGCATTCTAAAACAGTAGTAAACTTTTCCCAGTGTTTTGTGTTAACTGGCAATAATTATCTATATAGAGATTTGTTTACATTATATATACCACAACTCAACTGGAAAGGTAGCTGGGAGGGGTGTGCTCTCATTCAATGTGACTGTATGCATGTGCCACTCCATTGGGGCCCCCTTTTTCAGCTAAAAGTTTTACCATATGGGACATCTTTTTTATGTTTATCTGACAATTTTTACTTTACAAAAATGTATTATATACCATGGGGTATATATTTTTACAACCATAAATAGCCGAATTTGTTAGAAATGTGTTTATTTTCATAAGAATGAACACTAGTCATACATGCAGGCCAACACTATTATATATGCATAATAGAAAGTGCTGCCTTTTTTAATTAAACTGTTTAAGATGTTTTCCAGTTTAAAAAATGGCAGAGATATCATACATAGCAGTTCACTTACCAGTGGCATGTACATAACAGTGTTTTCCAAAGGGTATGCATTTCCAGGATTTTTTTTAACATGGATTGTACACTTCCAGTTTTTTTTTACCATGGGTTGCACACTTCCAGTATTTTTTTACCATGGGGTGTACTTTTCAATAGTTTTTTTTACCATGGGATAGAATGTTTTATTCAAAAGTTATGACACTTCAAAGTTTCCGACACCAATATATTTAGGAGCACAACATTTAAATACAAAATTTTAAAAATCTGAGATTGGAAGTACGTTTCAGCTTTATATCTACAGAGGTGTAATTTTTTTAAATTCCTATATTAGTACCTTTCCAAAATGCACACTTTTATTGTCTATTTTTTCATAAACTACCCAAAATTAACCCCAAAGTATAAAGTATGAATGAGCTATTATAACCACCTTAAGAAGCTGCCTATTTACTTGTTTCTGAGTTTAGATTAGTTATTTAAAAAAACTTATGCAGTGTATTACGCACGCACGCACACATTCCACACTAGTAATTGATGTAAGCTATGTTACCTGTGAACAAATGGGTCCCCATGTACCATTTACTTTAACCTCCAATATTTTAAATGGAGAACTTAGATGCTGATCGTTGGAAACAAGTCTTATCTGATTAGTAATTGCTGCTTCTAGATGCAGAGAGAATTTTACAGGTTCTGCTGGTGTGCCTTGGGCTACAAGTTTACCCTGAACCAGCATACCATGATTATTCATGAACTTTAATTCTGCACCAGGCTCAATAATCAGCTCGCCATGTTCCAGAATGTTTATGTCGTGCTTCACAAAATACGGACTCTCACTGGCAGGCAAAGTAATTGAGGAATTTAACTGACCGCTTAATGTAGAGCCATTCTTAAAACTAGAATAATCAAGTTCAAGTGGACCTTCATATGTGACCGACATGTCGTTACTGGTATAATATGGAATAAAATTCACTTCTTGCTGAGAGTAATCATAATTATATGCATAAAAGCCTTTAATTATGTCGGCACTATTAGTCAGACCCCACCAGTTGTACGTTATGTTTATTGGATCACGAATAGGCATCAGGACATTAACAGCTGAACAAACAGAATCCATTACAACCTGGTACTGTGCCTGAGGGTTACTGAACCAGTTATGGGAAATCATCATTTTACTACCGTTACAGGGAAGTCCAACAGTTAATACATTGCCTAGGTTATTTTCGAATCTGTTGCCCATCACATCTAACATGATGTTATAATGTGAATCAGAACCAAAATACTGTTGTGGAACCAGTATCTTTATTCGAGCACTGCCATGATTATTTTGGAATATATTATCCTTCAGAGTCAATTCCATCGAAAAGTTATTGCTATATGAGGTATCATATCCAGAAACATCAAGAGCAATATTAAAGTTATTAATGAAAGAGTTTTGTAAAGCATTAAATTTTAAACCAGTTTGTGTTGAAGTTAGTACAAAACTTTTGCCTTTGTTTTCTTTAAATGTTGAATTCTTGATGGTCATAACAACGGGATCAGCTGCACCTGAACCAAAGTAGCTAGACTGCGCATTAAAGTTTATACCACTGGAATAACACTGTGACACCACAGTGTTTTCAAATAAAACATCATACAAGCAAAGTCCAAGAATTTCTACAGACTTGTTATTCCGAAGGAAAGTAGAATTTTCAACATGTATTTGCCACCGTTTATGATTTGATTCTTCACTCAATTTATTGCAGTATGACGTAAATGAGTTTGCACTGTTCACATACAATCCTGTACCTTTTTCAAAGGTTGAACTTCTAACAATGAAATTAGACTGTGATGATTCTAAAGACAGCAACCGGTTTGAAGAACCACCAAAAAAATAACTATCAAATACTTCAATCTTGGGGGAATCTACCCTCTGCAATTTAATACCGTTGCTTTTCCTTCCAAAACTTTCAATTCTTGAGTTGGTAATTCTCACAGATGTTGGTAGCTCTCTAATATTTATCGCTGAACTGTCCACTTCTGAGTCATCTGAATCTACAGTGATATGGCTGTTAGATAGTGTGAATCCAGCAAAATCTAAAAGAAAAAGCATATATGCATATATTAAGTGATATCTTTTTGTCACATCTGAATAGACAATTATACAACAATGCATAATAGTCTTTATGATGACATACACATTAAAACCTATTGGTCTAGATAGTTCGGAACTACAGGTATGTATTAATCTGCCCACTGCATCAGAAATGAAGCAGTGCACACCACCTGCATGTCAACCTAAGATCAACCTGTAAAATACATGCCCAATTCAAAAAACATTTTATCCAAAAATTCAAGTAAGCATTTTCAAGAATTTTAAAAATGATTTTAAAAGCCAAAACCCTGCTTATATCCATTTTAACCAAACCTTTAGTAACAGTTCCTGTGATGCACACAGAGGCCGTAGAAAACATGTTCTTTAATTTTGCTGTAGAATCCAAACTTTACCTCCTGCAAAATTGCTTGTTTTTATGAAATAACCAACAATCAAACACACAACAGTACCCTTTGGATGTTGTTTGTTGCAAGTCTATGATAATGCAATGCAGATACATTCAGGTGTTTTTAATAGCTGCAGAGAGGTTAATTAGTACATGAACATTTTTTATCTAAAACTTTAATATTAAATTTAACAAAAGCAAATGCTCAATAATTGTGTTCAACTGATGTAATATGTCAGATAAAATGAGGGATTTAGTCTCCGTTTATCACAGGGGGGTCAAGTAACATAGCAAATTACTCATGGTACCCCAGCATAAATCCTTAGAATAACACCAGGTTTTTATAAGTTTCAAATTTTAAAATTCCCTGTGATGTACTTTGATTTTACACATCCATTTTTTTTATCTTAAGGGTTTCTCTAGTATGTTTAATGTTTTTATTTAAGATATTACTGTCATTCCGAGTCTGATAACAATTCTAAGGAGCTAATTTCTAAGTACAGAGTTGCATCAAATACAAGGGAGACAGCAGCAAGTATTCTAACTGTTAAAATGCTACTAAAATGCATGTTACTTTATCAGTTGTCACCATTTTAGTTTGAACTTAATCATTAATTTTAGTAAGTTATGAAGAAATTAAAATAATAAAACAATTTCCATAAAAATGGATTTTTATTTACTTTTTTGGATTTTTTTTATAACTTGTGTAGATAAAGCCCTACAATTATAGTGAAAAAAATCCAATTGCTTTCGGTGCAAAATTCGGTAGCTAAAGGATTAACTTAAAAAAATCACCTGTATTTATAATTTGTGCCAGAAGTTTTAACAGATTTAACAGGGACAAGTGGCAGTGCAAATTACCACAGAAGTTTCGTTTATCCCATAATTATACACTGTAGCAAGCCTACTTTTCTCAAAATTTTATTTTACTACAATTATATTTTTTCATTTTGCTCTTATTTTTTTCAGTAAAGCTTCAATCCCAAATTACTAACTACAAGATTTGTACATTTTATAAAATGCAAAATATAACCGAAGCTAAAAACTATAGTTGTGACACTGTACCTATAAGTTACTTTACTGTTGTACACCATGAAATATAAAACCCTGAAATTCATATTTTATAAAATCAAATGAAAATAGCACGGTTATAAATACCAAAAGAAATTACCTGAAGAAATGCTGTCAACAATAAATTCAGATGAAAAATAGGAATTTGCAAATTTTATCCAAAGACTTTTACTTGAAGATGTAATAGCCTTTTTAGGCAGATAACCACCAATATTTGCATCCCATAAGAGTGGGGAAGAACTGTTGTCTCCATCACGAATTTCAACACCTGAAGTTGGAATCTGGTTCAAGAAAATTAACTGAATGGTTTTTCCTGCTTCAGCTGAAAATACCTGCAAAAGATATTTAGTAAACGATTTAGATTGATAAATATCGGTTAAAAACACGTGGACACATTTTGTTTACTAGAAATAATACTACACAGACTGACATTGTACATATAATCGAAAATATTGAATATATAAATACAGGGTGACCTAAAATAAATGAAACTGTTCTTTTAACATTGCCCATTTCTTTATCCTGTAACGAAAATGGCAAAATGAACTGTATTGTGTATGTTTTTAAAGTAAATTTAAGTAATTTATACTGGTTAAAGTAAATAAAGTTTTTCATTTGATCCATTGCAAATGGACTATTGACATGCACCAGTCGGTAAAACAGTATTGATCAAACCCACAATTCTTTGTTTTATGAATGAATAATCTGTAAGCCTGCAAGATTCATTCACAAAAACCAGGATTGTTGATTTGTTAGTGACCACTATTACTACCTGGCTCATGCATATAGTCTATTTAATCTCCAGGAGGTCACTACCATATATAGGGAGGCTCAGCCCAATTTTTTACCTCTTTCTTGACTAAAAAGGCGAAAAATCCTCCCTTTTCTAGACTGAAAAGGCAAAAAAAGAACACCTATCCTGCATCTACAATCCAAAAATATCCTCGTAAATGAGATTTGAGATTAAAACCCGAAATACCCACTCCTTTTTTGAACCAAATGGACTGAAAATGTGAAAAATCCATCTCCTGGATTAGAATTTGAAGCAAAGTACAAACCAATGGCTGATTTCTTGTGGTCTTATGAGGTCAATGGACACGCTCAGAAAGTATATGAAGATTTGGTTAAAAAACGCCCTTAAAACATTAAAACAAAGGAGGGCTACGTACAATTTTGCAAAACTTCACAAGGCATTTGCAATGTCAGATGCCCATCTCATCCCTAGAATTAGATCATGTTGTAGGTTGTACGTGATTTACAGCCTGACGGGTAGTCTCTTTTTGAAGTAGTTGCTTTAAGTCTTACATATGAGAAAAAAACATTATTTGCTTGCAGGAGTCTCCCCCTATGGGCCCATAGTCAATGTCATGATGATCTGCTATTTAACAGATTAATTTTTTCTCCTGCTTGCCAGGATAATTGGTGGTTATTTTGTTAGTTGGACTCCTTCTGTGGGAGAAATTAATTGGATAAGAATTAAGAGATATTTGAGTCATGGAATTTGCAAATATTTGAGAACTATATTTTGGAGCACTCTGAGACATAAATAGGTCAAAAGGGCACCTATGTGTGGGATTTCTGCTGTGGTCGAAGAATTTGGTGGAAATTGTGTGTCAAGAATTTCATGTATGATACCTCTGATTGTGAACAATAAGTTTATGTTGATAATAGAACCTGTGAAGCTATCACTGAAGAATGTTTTATGTCCAAATTTGATGAAAATTGCATTGAAAGCTATTGGAAATGTAATACTAGTTTCATCTCATATGTAAAGCGAAGTATCGTATACAATAAATGTTAAAGATTTGGAGCATCACTTGACACACTTTTCAATGTCATTCTAAAATTCTACACGGCTTAACACACCCAACCACCTTTTCCTCTTCGAATGCACCTTTGAATAGCCTAGTCAGCACTGGGTCATGTATGTGGCGGAACCTGACGTGCCCCCTTTGTAACAAATATGGCTACCAGTTGGCCATTTTGGAAGTGATCTGGGTCAAAATTAAAATTCACCTACATGCTGAACTGTATTTACTCCGTAACAAATAAGTTATTGTGAGACACAGAAAGTATTACGCACAAAAAATTTCGAAGATTCAGATCGGCATTTGACCCATTTCTCAAGGTCATTTTAAAATGTCACCTAGCCTATTATGCCCAACAATTCATGGCCTTCTTGAATTCACCTTCAAATTGTCCAGTTAAAGCTTTGTCTTTCTGGTATTATGCAACATGACGTGCCCTCTAGGTAACAAACATGGCCACCAGTCGGCCATATTGGAAGTAATACAGATCAAAATTATATCTGACTGCACTTTGACACATACTTACATTGTATCAAATATGAAGTTGATCAGATAAAAACTGAAGCTGTTATTGTGATGTACAATTTTGAGAACAAACAATGCTGTCAGTCGGCCATATTGGAAGTGATCTGGGTCAAAATTCTACATGACCTGCTCTTTGATCTGTACTTACTCTATATCGAATATGAAGCTGAGCAGATAAAAACTGAATCGATATAATCTCATGGAATTCTTAGTTTGCGAACATGTAATCCCAGGTTCTGTACAGTATTTGGGCTTGTTATGAGTTATGGAATTACACAGTTATTTCATTTAAAGTTTTGAATTATAATTAAGTGGAATAAACATATTTGTAAAAGAAAAGTGCCAATATGTAGTTTCTTCTAATCTATATATAGATATATCTGTGCGTATTTATATATATCTATATATATATATATATATCTATCTATATATCTATCTATATATCTATATATATATATCTATATATATCTATATATATCTATATATATCTATGTATACATCTATGTATATATCTATATATATATCTATATATATATCTATA
>JAOXYB010021026.1:0-17362 GCA_028565635.1 Phoronis ovalis | reverse complement strand
ATATGTACATACATACATACATACACACACACACACACACACACACACACACACACACACACATACAATATATAATATATATATATGCGTATATGTATATACATGTATATGTATATATGTATTTGTACTTGTACTTGTATTTTTAAAACAAAACATGGGATGTCACTATGTATTTCTTAAACTTGGTCTTTTCATAGGTTCTGAAACATGGAGATCCTAACGGAATTGTACGATTTGATGGTCTTGCTCAACAAACAAGAACTGTTCAAGAACCGTCAACCCATGATGGTGGTATTGAAGTTCGCTTTCCAATATACAGAAGAGAAGGAACTATTGGAACTCAGCAGGTATTGTATGTGTTTACAGGCAGTAGGAAACATATACTATTAAAACTATTTGCAGTTTTAAAGAATTTGATCAGAATACATGTGTTGTGTCCCCTTTGCAATAAACTTTGTTGGAATTGCTGTATTGAAATGATTTTTGATGTATTATGTTATTTAGGTTCACTGGAAAATATTGGGTCCAATAGATACTGTACCAGATATTGAGCCAATGTCCGGCTTTGCAAGCATCGCTGCCGAATCAAGAACTGGTGATATAGTCATCAGAGTCCTACCAGATGATGTTGCTGAGCTGGATGAAACATTTTTTGTAGTTCTCACACGTGTTGATGGTGGTGCTGAAGTAGATCAAATTTTTAACTCATCTCAGTTAATAATCAGGTACTGTATAAGTATTATGGTTCCTTTCAAGTTAAAGCTTGATTCGTGAGATAGATATTACAATCAAACTGGTTTTGAAGTAACCTATAAATTTCTAATTAATAAATGTTCAGTATTTACTATTTTTGTAAATTATGGAAAAACATGTCCCTTTGTAGCTAAGGATTACACTAATTGGATTTCCCACAGACAAGGTGGACATGTCAATTTTGTTTGTTTATCCATTTGGTTGCATTTGAATGTCAACTTAATGACCGATATTGTTGGATGTAAGGACAGCCCTTGAAAATTGAATTCATGCTTATTGACTTCAAATCATTTCAGTTACCATCAGCTTTTTAAAAATATTTTCTAGGTTCAATGATGATCCACATGGTGTCTTCATTCTGGAACAACAATATCAAAATATCATTGTTGATGCGATAGACTTGTCTCGTAAAGTTCAGATTAATATTACCCGTAATGCAGGACCATATGGACGGGTCAGAGTCAGCTTTGGCATTATATATGACCAGGTAAAATACATTTTTTTGTATAAATATTAGTATTTACTAGTACGCACAGCTGCCACTTTTTATTTCTCATTGCTTTGTAATGTACCCGTAATCTATCGTAGTCTATAAGCTAAAAATAGTTTACTAGACATTTAATATTAATTATTAAATATTCTTATTCTTAGTTTGTGCTAAGTGATTTTCTTGCTAATAATAATTATTTATGTTTTCGAGGTGGGCCTTTCACACTCAGCTCTTACATAATTTGAGTGCTACTAAGACAACATTATTGAGTATTTCTTAGATTTATTAGACTTATGATATAAGTGACTATTATACTCTTAAATTCCTGACTGTCTAAAACTTGTGTGTCTGTTTTTCAGCCTAATAGTGGAGATGTGTTCACTAACCCTATTCCTTCTCCAGACGTAATTATACCTAACATTTTATTTTATTTCTTTTTTCTTAACAAATGTATTTCATGTCTTAATAGCTAGAATAATGACTTTATTGTTTCAGTTATATTCCCAACCTTTTCCTAGTGTCTCAGCATAGTGCCTAATAGTTATAATTTTAATTCCATAAAAATATATAATTTTATTATATGTTGTGTTCATCTTTACAAATAATGTAAAGTTTGTTTTAACATCCATTGGGACTACGTCAATTTCTGTTTCTGTCTTTAAAACATGATACTTTTGTTTTAGGCACAAACTGGTATCTCCTATGTACCTAGTTCATCATCAATAACATTTGAGAATGGCCAGAAGCAAGCGTTAGCGCTTGTAAGCATTAGTCCAGCTGTGTTCTTAGGACTTGGATCCACATTTACTGTAACATTGACAGCTGTACAATACATTGGAACTGAAGGTAAAGTACAATGCTTGAATGTTTTTGTTGCAAACAGTTTGATTATAAGCACATGTACTGTACTGTACTCAATTATGTAAGTGTTTGTTTAATAGACTACTTGCATGCGCTTGTGGAACCACCAGTGTCAGCCCCAAATGTTCCCGGCAGCATTTTATGTATGAACACTGACATAGTTCTGCGTGCGCTCACGGGATTCACAAAATGATTCCTTCGCATGCCGAGTGAAAAACAAAAAAAATATTAAGTTTTTTGATATAAGAAATACCCTCCTTTTTGTGAGCATATCAATACATAAACAAATATTTATTCATATTTTTTTAAATTAAATTTTCACCGGTTAAAGCTTTTCTAAAGTCAGATTTAAAAAAACAAGTTTTGTGTATAACTAAAGGATGCCGTTATTGAAAGGGACTGACTGCAGTACCCTCAAGTGCATGCAAACAGTCTATATATAGCCATACCCGTGCTTTGTCAAGGGATTTAATCAGTATATATACTGGAAAATCACTGAAAATTTTGCATGATAGACTTTGTGAATATGACTGAATCATGGTCCACCTAGAATACTAATGAGCTATGATGACTAGCATCATCTGAAAATGGGCGATGTAAAATCTTCAAAACATCATGTACAAGATTTATAGTTGACAAAGAATGCATAACTCTTTCAGTTACTATCCCTCCTAAATTAGACTCTCAGCACAGTAATGTTCAAGTTACCGTACCACAAGAAGCAGCCAACAGTGAAATTGGTTTTCAAAACATTGTGGTTAATGTGGAAGATGGTATGTCAATCAACTCACTATCTTGATGTGACTTTTTATTGTTTGAAAACATTTTTGCTAGAAAACTTTAAATGTGATATAACCATGGTATTGTAAACTTCAATTTGTATGAATTAAGTAATTAGTATAAACTTTGATTTTAGTAGTAGAAATGTTCTAGACGTAGCCTAAACATAGTACAAAGGAATGATAACAGTAGTTCATTAATATGATTAATACTTTCCTATGCAGGAACAAACACAGCCAGGGTTATTGTGGAACGTTTAGGCTCTTATGGCAATATTGATGTCAGTTGGCAGTCTGGTTATCCCAGTGGTTCATTACCAGGTGGTTTTACTAGAGGTTTAATCATGCCGGACAGTGGAGCCATACAAATGGTGCATGGGGAAGCCATTAAATCATTTGTAGTACAGGTACTGTCCATGTGTGTGCATACAAACTAAAAGAATAATTTTTGGTTTATACCAGAAACTGTTTTTACTTATAGAGTTAAGTATTACGGAACTGCGGTTATATTAATGGTTTCCCTTTTTTAACCCCTGAACAGAAATTTGATACATCATAAAGCTTCATGCATGTAGCCTCATAAACTAGTATTTGTATTATTACATTATTTTTTAGTTGTAAATGTAGGGTAAATAGTCGAAATGTGTTTTAATAAGTTATTTAATATGAACTTTATTCCTTTATTGTGAAAAATGATTATAATAAAAAATGAAATGCACAGCAAGTGTGTTTCTATTTATTTCTGTTTTCTGAAATATTTTATCAATTTGTGTTTATTTTGTAGTTGACATCACAGGCAAATGCGGCAGAATTGTTTGCCATCCATTTTCCACGAGCTCCAACTACTAATGTAGTGGGTGGTGCTAAGCTGAGAACTGGTTATACAATAACAGAGATTGAACCAAATGGTGTCATCCAGTTTGCCACAGGCTCTAGGGATATAGCTATAAATGAAGATGCTACTGAAGTAGGAAAAGTCATTGTTCTAGAGTTATGTTGTATTGTAATGAAATACTATAAATGTTCAGTAAGCACTAATGCATTACTTGGTGATTATTTTTATTCTTACTGACTGAGGGTTAGTGTCAGCATAAGCTTACGTCTTTGTGTAAACTGTTTGTTACTTTTAGGTGACTCTGAAGATTGAGCGATTGTATGGGACATTAAATAATGTCAAAATTCGTTATTCTACAACAAGTGTTCATGCTACTGCAGGACAAGATTATACACAGATTCCTGGCAGTGCTGTCACTATTGACCAAAGCAGAACATCAGCGGAGATTATAGTACAGGCATGATGGCTTTTAGTTGGATGTTATAGCTGTTGCACTAATAATAATGTTGTAAATTTCAAAAAATAAAGTCATATAAATAAAGAGCCATATTGGTCCATCAGACCAGGGCTTCTACCAGTTTCAGTAGCATTAAGAAAAGGACTCAGAGTATACTCTGCCTGGATAGTAGATTACTTCCCAATGTTATAAACACTGGAACTCATTTTTACACCTGGGTGGAGAGAAGAAAATGGGGTAAAGTGTCTTACTTAGGAACACAATTACTTATGACTCATGTATGATATTCGAACCTGCAACCTTTCGATTAGCACCTGAGCCACATATTTCATAAATATATCTGAAAGAAAGTTATTTTTGAAGTTGTTTTGTTTAGATTCTCAAAGATGACATACCCGAGACAGATGAATCATTCTTTGTGAACATGACATCTGTATTCAAGCTACCCACAGAGACAGGAGATTTTCTAAGCCCACGCTTAAGTGAACTGTACAAGGCAGCTAAGATAACTATTCGCAGTAATAATGATCCCTATGGTGTTCTAAGTATTGAAGCTAGTCCAGCCATCATTGATGAAGTGCCGAGAACAGTACAACTGACAGTCTACAGGAATGGTAAATCACCACAACTGCACATTATTTAGTATACCAAAGAATAGTAAATGCAGTAGACTACTAGTAACTCTTTAAGGATCATCATGATTTTATAAACCGAACTTAATTAATCATTCTCAGGTGTTTGTTCAACATTAAATATTTACACAATCTGAACTTCTTAATGAGTCTTCAGTTATTTTTGGCATTTGTCTGCCCTATTGTGTAATTAATATTCATTGTTTTAGGTGGTACTTTTGGTACCGTTAGTGTGCGTGTTCGCAGTATTGGTGGTGGTGAAGCCTGGGATTCACAGGTAGCTGTGCAACCTGGTGGTAATGATGATACTGTAGAACAGTACCGTGCTAGCAGAGATGGCCGCCTGGCAGCTGTAGTTGGACAAGATTACAGAGAAGTAGATGAACTGGTTACGTTTATAGTATGTATCTCTTTGATTGATTATTTCTGATATCATTTATTAGTTATTAATGTTTTTTGTTTAGTGTTTATGTACAATATCAGAAACATTGAAAAATAACATTGCTACAAAATCTCAAGTCTAAGGTATCGATGATGGATACGTAATTTTTCAAGTTAATTATTTAAGAATTGGAGCTTGTTTTTAGTAGTATGAAGCATATTTTTTTATAGCCTTTTAACAGATTCTTTCGGACTTTTTTATGCAGAAATCCATGAAATACCATGATTGCAATTTAGTGTAAGTGACCAACGTTAATTTTATTTTCAGGATGGTCAAACTCAGGCACAATTGTCTATTCCCATTCTTGATGATGCTATACCAGAGTCTAATGAGACGATTATCATATATCTGAGCCAAGAAACAGGGGGCGCTAGGGTTGCTTTGGGTACTGCTGATGGAGGTCTTAAGGTATAGATATATTGTGTCTTGTACATCTGATGATGTAATAAATGTTATATCTTCAAAAATTGCAGAAACATGATAAAACCTGTTTCCTATGTGCTGCATGAACATTTGTTTGAATTGTAGGGTTATACAGTGTTGACCATCAAACCCAGTGATACTTGGAATGGAGTCATAGGTTTTGCTGAAAACTCAAGATTTGTTGAGGCTGATGAGGATGGTTCAGGAAAAGCAGTGCTGACTTTACAACGTTATAATGCATCTAATGTACCTTATGAGGCAAGGCTTAGCTGGCGAGCTGATTTCACTTATGATCCCAGTCTAGATGAAGATCTGGAGGCAAATTTTGGTCAAGTAACTTGTCCAGCAGGTCAACTGACATGTACATTTGAAGTTCCTCTCAAAAATGACAAGGTGCGAAAACAGTTTTATGGTATATTGTAACGTCAGCAGTTGTTTGTGTTTATATTTCTGATTGGATTCAAAGTGTAAATATGTTTTAACTTTTAAAACGCTGATTTATCTGTTACAAAATATACAAATCCAATTGCTGTTTGAAGTTTTATAAGATGTTATGTATAAACATGGTGTTACAGTACATTCATGAGATATGTATGCAGTTCCAATTTAATTGTCACAACCAGACTTTGTCTGAATTTTGTCTGGAAATGTCTGATTGAAAATTGGAGTGCTGCAGTCAATGTCCAACAGATTAAATTGAGTTTAACTCACAACTGAATTTGTATATACCATAACCTACTGTACTGTTGGGAGGGTTTACGAGGGTACAAAATTGTATAAAAATATCTTACGTATTGCAGTTATGCATATATATATATATGCCCCTTATAATTTTACCTGTTATTAATCCGTGTTAAAACTTTTTGGTTAATTTAACTTTTTAGGATCTTGCTTTTTGTTAATTTATGCTTTGGTTAATTTGACTTTTTAGGATCCCGAGTTTCGGTCATACTTTTTGATTCAGCTGTACAATCCGGGAGAAGGTGTTGAAATCAATTCACAGAGACATACTGCAAACATCACAGTATTACCAAGTGATGATCCGAACGGGCTTGTGCAGTTTGCAGAAGTTTCCAGGTATGTGAACAGTGCTGAATATTATCCCCAAAGTAAATTACTAGTGATTCAAGATAAATAAAAACATGAATAAATCAGTATATTAACGTATATAATAGCAAAATAGGATTTTTAGTGTGCTGCATGGCTGCTATGTGTGTACATGTGACAATGTTTAAATATATATTACATGATTTGTGATTTCATTGGTATAAAGTTCTTTGGCAAATCTTTCAGAGTGAAGAGTGTGGATAAAAATGCCCGCACTGTTCGTCTTCAAGTTGACAGAGTTCAAGGCCAGACAGGAACTGTAAATATTTCTTACACCACTACACAGATTGCAAACCAAATAACTGTTTCTGGTGTTAATGTGTACCCCGCGCTAGCTAATGCTGATTATTTACCAAAAAGTGGAGTATTGATGTTTGGCACAAACCAGGTAAAGTAGTAAAATATTATAATTGTAATTGCATTTACTGATCAAAGTAGAACAGTAGACATAATTCATGTAGATGCAATGAGTTGAATGTATTTCGTATATGTAACACTTGTTTTGTTTTGTACATGACCACCATGTCTATGGTGTATAAGTTGCAAGAAATTTCTTCTGTAACATCACTGTGATTGTATTCGTATTTTGATAGCTCACAATCAATTATGGACAGATATTTTAATTAAAATTATGAGTTTATACTAGTGCTAACTTGCATGGTAATACAAAAATATGACTTACAAAATACATGATTTGTGTACTATTTTCGCAGTCAATGATTATTAAGACACATTCTACTTCAATTAATGTTGTGTTTTTTATGCAGTAAATAAAGTTTATGTATAATGTTCTTTACAGCAATCAACTTATATTGACATCACTCTGAGCCCAATTACAGCATCGGACAACCCTCTGCCTAAGGTGTTTGAAGTATCCTTAAGCAGACCAACCAAACCAACCAATGGTGCTCGTTTAAGCAGTGACTATCACACAGCCAGTGTAATCATTGTTGAAGATGGAGAAACAGGTGTATGGGATGTAGGAGCCATGACTGGTTCTGGATTAACAGATGAGAGAATTAACAAGTAAGTAGTCTGTTAGAATAATTAGTCTGTTAGAATAATGTGTCATGATAGAAAACTACGTTATCATTACAAAGACACCTTAAAAATGTTACAGATATTAGTGTGAGGCTGTGTGAAATGTATACATTATTTTTATAAATGGGTTTTGCTCTTTTCAGTGTGTTGAATGAGCTTGAGAAAGCGGTGGAAGACAGCTTAAGTACTACTCAAATAACAGTTGTGGAGCATATTCTACAAAAACTCATTACCGAGGGAGAAACAAGAAGGTCAGTAAGGACTAATGCTGTACTTATAATTATTAACATTTTAATATGTGCTGCGAAATGTAACATTTAACTGCATTTTTGCAACTTTAATACACAAGTGGTTGCTACAACCAAGTTTTTGCTGTTTGAACTGTTTGTTTGGATGATCAAACTATTAGAAATTCAAGTAAAATAGGGATGAAAAATGTGGACTTCGCTTCACTGATGTTTTATTATTTCAATTTCAGTCATATCATCAAATGTTGCTTTTAGAAATGATAGAATGTAGTTAAAAAGGGGTGCTATACAAGACACCTTTTAAGTGTGATGAAATATCAAAGTTATCAATGCTAGCGTGATTTTTTCTACCTAGGTTAACAAACACAGCACTGAAGAATTTCATGGATGTTTTTTGTGCTCTTTTGGATCCGGCACGTAAAGATGCCACTAGAGGTCGCTATCAGCTGATACCTATATATGAACAATTTGCATTCATCCCTCTAACTGGGGAATCTTGCGAAACCAATTTGTAAGTTAAAGCATATTACATTTGTGTAATGATATACTTAAAATAAATAAACATGTACGTGATACAAATGCCTTATATAAGTACTTTTTTCTGATCAGTAAGAGGATTAAGTTTAACTTACATGAGCTCTAACACTTGGCAATAGGGACCTTACAGTTTGACAAAATTTGTGATTTTAATACATTTTTTATATTAATTGAGTAAAGAGTTGACAGTAATGTCCTAAAATATGTGTGTGTGGGGGGGGGGGGTACTCGCGTGCGTATGTATATACTCGTATCGAAACATTATAGTACCCGATATTCAGAATATATCTGTTATTTAATTGCAGTGAACAATATTCAGATTGTACCTACAGTCGGTTTTCAGTAGGTCGCCAACAACCTGAAAATATAAATGGGTACAGATATCAAGCAGAGAAGAAGGATTACTTGACAATTCCTACGGACTTGTTTTTGAGAGTACAAGGAAATGACCCAGTAAGTTTAGAGGTCACAACATTATTGCATTTAGATAACCGGTTTCAAGAGTTACTAATTACTGTGGCAGTGTAATAGCTGTCGATTCTCTGGTCGCAAGATGGAGTCTCCCGCTTTATAGCTAATTGTTTTCCACCATTGCTTTCAGTAGAAAATACCCAATTTCCCACTCAGAAATTCTGTCGACTTGACAAATATTAATTTATGTAATGTTTTGCTTTATGCCTGATGTCTTTTAGACTAAATTTTAACTTTTATTTTTAAAATTTATTAAGTGATCATTATTTTTACCCGGTAATCAAAATCTTTACTCAGTATCACAATATTTACCCGGTATCAAATGCCTCCTCCTCCCTATACATAATAAAGCTATATAATTATTATATTATTAACTAAAATGAGTATTTGAAACTGTTTAGGAATTTTAACAATTTTTCTGCTCATGTGTAATAATATATAGCCAGATTTTAATGTATAAAGGTATAATTACAATAATAATATGCATAAAACAGTCTGAGCACAGACTAGATGTCTTTCTGTAATAAGTTTTGGTTCATCGTGTATTGCTTTGTGTTAAACATATTGTACAGTTAGTATGCTCACAACGTAAAATTAACACAAAATATTGCATATTTTGCTGCCTGATATTTATTATCAAGTCTGACTTTATTTTTTACAGTGTGAGGATATTGCTTTTGTGGAATATAACAGTGAACAGTGGTTCCTGACAGTATCCGAGGGTGAATCGTTGCTAAGCAATAAGGTGGTCACAGCCACTATTAAAGGCAAGGCATCAACCTTCATCGATAACCCTGTAGTTTACAGAGTCAGTACTGTGGACAATAGCATTGCAACAAGGAGGGCACAGTAAGCATTCATATAAATTATTATAAATAAGCAGTAACATTTATCACAATTACTGTCACTAATTTTGATTGACAACCACTAATTAGAATAATTATGATAAAATATCGTCATTAACTTTAGTCGTGTCATCAAAACCAGTTTAACTGTCAGACATACTTTGTGTATTATGTAAATTTTTATGATTATAACAATCATATACTATTTTATCAATAAAACTTGTAGGTGTGTATATTTTGATGAAACAAGTCACACATGGCGAGGACCCACAGATATCTGTGAAGTAACAAACAACCTTGACCTTGGCTTGGATCAGTTTGTGGAATGCTCGTGTAAACACATGTCAAGTTATGCAGTCAAGTACACTGTGAAAGATCCTAATATTGTTGGTTATCCAGTATGGTTCCATGTCTCATGCTTTATTTGCATGGTAAGTACTACACAGATAGCAGCATATAGGTATTTATAAAGCTTTGTGCTTACCATGGAAATATTCAAAATGTTTTTGAAAGCCCATATCTTGTTCTTACAGGACTGGTATTTCTCTAGCTTGTTGTCTCCTGTGGAAATATTCAATATGTAATATGTAGATTTATAAAATAATGTTAATGACAAACTATAGAATAAACACTAGCAAGTCTAGCCTCTCTGTAAAATTTAATTACAGTTGTTATCAGCTTCTTTATTTATTTAATGATAAATTTAAAAGTAATAGCAGCATTTGTTTTTCAGGCTGGTTTGGCTTTAGCCATCTTGTCTCATCATAGTTGCTCGATCTACTCTATGTTCTCTGCTAGTTTACTCATGCACATGTGTTTTGCAGCTATGGCAACCCAGGTAAGGACATTAAACGAATTAAAGACTGAACCAAAAATAAACTGCTTCAGATAGTTAAAATATTAAGTGATAAATAACTGTAGAAAATTACTTTTAATTACATTTTTTTTTTTTTCAGATTTGTTATGTAGTGGCTGCGTACCTCAGTTCAGATTACATTTTGGTACATTCTACACTTGAAAATAACTATCGTTGCACAGTCATGGGTGTGTTTATGCATTACTTCTTCATGGCTCAGTTCACATGGATGTTGACTCAGGTATAGAAAAATTAACAAATACATTTTATGGTTTCAAGTGCCCCTTGGGTTATTGTTAGGCAACTGTATATGAAGGCAGAAGCACCTTGTCAGTGGTATCTGTTAGCTTGCATTGTCTTGCTTTCATATATCATAAATATATATTATATTGGAATTTTACGATACTAGTGCATATAGTTGCATATATATTGCATAGAGACAATTTTTAGTGACTGGAAAAATGTCGGCTTCATAAGTCATAAGAAAAGTTTATAAGTAATGTAGTTGGTGTTTTTCTCCTTATTGATTGAGAACTCTACCCCTGAAAATATTCATAAAAATAAGCTACCAAATGCTACAAAAAGCTATGAAAAATGTTGATTATCTAAATTTCCAAGAATGTGTTCAATGCAATACAATAGGCTGTATTTCTATAATAAAACTTCTCATGATAAACTTGTTGAACAATGTTTTTGTGTATTATTATTATGTTATACGTAAAAACTCATGAATTGCTTTTGCAGGCAATTAACTTCTACAAAATCTTAGTAATGAATGATGAGCACACGGACAGGAAGTATGTACTCTTCTTCCTGATTGGTTGGGGAAGTCCGGCTGTTATTGTTGGTGTTTTTTATGCGGTTGCCTTCATCATATATCGATCATCAGGATTGTTGACAGATTTTATTTATGGAGATGTAAATAACAATCGTGACATGTAAGTTCACACTTTACTGTGTTGCTTATGAGACTAGGTACTAGCTGCACTGTATCAAACACAGTTGGTGTCTGAAACTCTTGTTACGAAGTCTTTACATAGCCACTTTACATAGTTATAGTCACTGGAGCGAAATGTCTGTAAAGGTGTAATAATTGTAGCAAGTAAGGGTTTAGTATCTGGGGAACTTGTCAATCAAGTTACTATTTGTTAGCACAGACTGAACTATTGTTATCTTGTGTGCATCTCCCAGAGGTAGAACTTCTTCTGAAGCTGATCTCAAACAATTCTTGCTCGAGTCTCCAGCCATTTCGTTCTAGTGACTGACAGACTAGGATTAACATTGTGAAAAGTGATAGCTGAACTTATTATTCTTGTATAATTATTATGTGTGATATGTGATGTTTGAGCAGACTAGATTTCTATATGATTTATGCATTAGTCCTGATACCATTGCAACTGTAAGAAATATGTAGTATTTTCATAACTGTATCTATTGTACTGAATCTGCTAATGTTAGAACAGTTGCAATGGTAACAGGACTAACATATAAATTAGCAGATTCAGTACAATAGATATGCTTATGAAAATACTACATATTTCTAACAACACTTATTATATTTTATTTTTGAAGTTCTAAGACATGAAAATTACGAAATAATAAATAACAGTAATTAATGCAAAATATTACTAATATATGTCCTTTTTTTACAGGTGTTTTGTTACCAATGGCTATGCTGCTCTGGGTGGTGTCATTGGACCTGCTTTAATTTGTTTGTTTATTGTGGCCATTTGTTTCACAAAGGCATTCCAAGTCACACCACAGTGGCAAGCATATGATGATATCTACCGGGGGAGATATAATATCAAAGGTAAGTACACTTATTTGTATTATGCATTCATTTTGTAATAATCTTGTTACTATTTAGCTGTTCTGGTTTTGTTGCAATATTTTACTCTGGTACTATTATAACTATACAGTACTGTAATTGTGTTTTATTGCTATATATTTATACTGCATATTCTACGTACTTACAATGTAATGGGCATTTTTCACATACCTTATGAAAACTGTAGTGAATTTTAAGGCTGAGTTGTGAAAGTATTGTCTAGTAAGGATTAATTTCTCAGTGCAATTATTGTAAAAGTGAGACAAATTCTAGAAAATGTAAGAGAAATGGCAGAAAATTCATTATTAAGAATATGATGTAGGCAATATGTTAGACATGCGAGAAACATTTTCTTATTCTTTTTCAGAGGTGAAAACCATCTTATTTTTCTGGGCTATTATTGTTTTTACATGGATCTGGGGTGGCTTACATATGGTGTATGGACATCTATGGATGCTCATATTTTTTGTCATCTTCAATATAATCCAGGTATTTTAGCTATTTTGTATCTTCAGTATAATCCAGGTAAACTATATCAGTTATATTGCAGCTTCATTGTAATCCAGATAATTATATCATTCAGTTATTTTGTACCTTCATTAGAATCCAGATATTTTAGTTATTATACAAAAGAAGAGAGTTTGTATTAAAGCTATATTCAGGTCATAAGATTAAATAACATTGATTTTTTTCTTCATTATATCCATTACATGGATATCTACAGTGTACAATATTGTTTTGTTTTGTTTACAGGGTCTTTACGCTTTTATTATTTATACTGCATTACGCAATCCATGTTTACCATGTTTCCGTCCACAAAAAGCCAGCTATACTCTTGACATGGATGATTCAGGTAATCCTCCAATGATGTATGTACAACACCACAGCTCAGCCAATGGGAGTATAAAAGGTTCCAGAGCTTCGCTCATTAACGAGGTAAGACGGAGTTCATTAATAAAGTGAATCAAAGTTGAATCAGTATGTAATAATGCAAAAGGTACTGCTCTCCAGAATATTGCTTTAGAAATAATTGAATGTGTACCATGACATCTGAGCATTCTGTCTGATGCTAGTAATTCAAGACCACTCAGATGTCATTGTACATTGGTCACATCTATACTGGTACCAGATTAATCTTCTTGGGACTTGAGAACACTCTTTAATATATAAGAATAATAGGATTTTCTATGCACACCTGAAGGAAATCCAGCAACCTCTCGTTTAAACTACAATAGCTTAGAATCTGTGACATCAAGCATTGGCATGAAGAAGTAAAATTTTTAGTACTTTACAACATTCCACATTTGTTTAGCTTTGATCAGGACAGGTTCTCTCACTAGAACTGAACTTTGTAGAGTTGGGAACAGGATTCAATTGGTAATGGTATTCCTGGCAGCCAGATGAGAGTTAAGCGATCTCCAGCCCCTGCTAATGTTTATGGACCTCCGCCTGATCGGTCTCCACCTTTAGATGATCATGAACCAGAATCCCAAGATTTCGATGATTTAATTTTTGCTTTAAAAACTGGTGGAAGCTTTACACCAGATGACAGTGGTCTGGACCCAATGCGGGAAGATGAGGTCGAGACACCAACAAATAACGAAGATACGCAATATGGAATGAGGCGAATTTCTATCGCAGATACTCATTTATAAATCATTAATGTTTATATTTATTGAATTTTTATCGTGTACAGTACTAGCAAGGACAGAAAATTAGTGGGTAGGAAAAGAAGACAGAATCATAGTACAGAAGTATTATTTTCAATAAAGTGATTGTTCAATTGTACATGTACTTATATTTACAATTTGTGTATTATCGTAGTTCTTTTTGCACCTCATTCCATTTAATTCCTGTGTTGTGTGTTTTTATAAATGTCCGTCCGGTTGTACTATTTTTCTACTTATAAGATTTTATATAAATCTAAAAATACTGTTAAATGTTTGTATTTCCGTTATTATTACATTTAAATATTTTTTAATGATCATCTTTTTGAGCCCAATTTTTGTTTTAATGTTGGTGCTGTTTGATCAACATTCCAGATATAGTTATTTACATGTAGTCACAATTACCAAAGTTACAGATCCGACAATTTATAAAATTAGTATTACATCTGTTCTACAGAGTAGATGCTATGTAGGTTTGTAAGGAACTGAAGAATCAATATTTCTGTTTTTGCAGAAATCTTTACTGCTAAATAACATTTTTTATTACTTATTCTTTACAAATTTCAATAGAAGTGTGATAATAAATTTTTAAGAATCTACTTAATTCTTGTACTCAGTTATTACAACGAACAACACTGACTTACATAAACAATACTGTTTTACTTGTAACAGAAAACATGAAGCTTTTTTAAAGCTACATTAGAAATAGCACACATATATTATTACATTGCACATAATACAGCTATTGTGTAACATGGAAAAAAATCCTTGTGAACAACCATCTGATTTCTAATGTAAAATTATCAGAAAGGTATCAAGTCTTCTCACATTCGTGTCAAACAATAGTATTCATGTAACGGAAACAGAAATCCCTCAAAAGGAACTTACATTTGGCAATTAAATAATATCGTTTGGACACTTCATTGCAGACAGAAATCAATATTATGTATACTGCACTCTGTGTTATTAAATTATTACTTTGTGGCACAACATGAGTCCTATATACTGCTACAACATTCATATATAATGTGGAGTTTCTTGGCCAGTAAGTAATCTGTAAATTGATGTAGGCATGGTCTTCATGGCAATCTGAAAAAACCAAGAAACTGCGTACTTCAAACTGCAAATTACTTAAAACTGCTGTGATATCGATGTTCCACCACCTTAAGACAAGGTCAGTATGCACTAGCACCAACAATTTTATAAGAACAACACATTTTTTGTTTTGGGAATTTTTTTTTGAGCCAACTCTAAACCAAAAATGTGGAAATCTGGACCCCAAAATACACCAACAATAACCCGAAATTTCAATGGTTTTTAATATTCAAAATACTGTTACTTGTTTTATAAGATATTGTACACTGGAAAAAAACAAAAAAGATACCTTTCTAAATTAATGAATTCATGACTCAAACAATACAGAAGCATAAAAGGTATCCACAAAATATATCAAAATTCGTCAAAAAAAAAAATCCCAAGCCAGAGACACTTCCATATTGCTAAATGAGGCAGACAAATTTCAATGTGTTGCTGTGCCTTGCTCATACTCTGATAAATCTAAATGTTTGAATACTACAATTTGTTTAATAGCCATTTCAATAGCTCAAACAGGGGGAATTGTAACAGGTTATAATGTACCATATCTTGAGTTCAAATAAGCATGTACCAAACAAGAAACCTAGAAACTATCTAATTGTAGACCACAATTGACACTGTTTAGTACAGTGCCATTACACATTGTCATTATACAAATCTGTTATTGGCATTTTGCATGCTTGATAAAGTTCAATGACACTGATTGAAACCTGATAATTTTTTACTGGTACCTACCTCACCAACAGAATTTGCCAATAGCGAGACAATCTTCTCATGAGGTACTGCTACTACACTCTGACTATTAATCTCAATAATTCTGTGTCCAACTCTCACACCACCCCTCTCAGCAATCCCCCCTCTCAGCAAACTACATATCTGCAAAAATAAAAGATCCACAAGTAAATCAAACAAGTCCAAAACAAAAAACAAAAATATGAATCCGCTCAAGTTATAACAGAAACAAGATATGTGCTAAAAGTAGACAAAGCATTAATTTGCAATCAAGCACTGCTGCATACTTACAACACCATTTTGTACACTGAATCCCAGCTGGTATTTGGTATCAGGTCTCTTGATCAACACTTCAATGACTGGAGGGCATGACACGACAGTTAATTTTGCTACACTTAGGTTTTTGATGGTCTGTAAAAAATAAAATAATTTACTGTGACAATTTTTGTTCACTAAAAGAAACAGAACAAACACAATGATGTCATTTATTTATCATATATTTCACATCAGCAATGTATTACATATTTCAGGAAACATATGAAGTACAACATGTCACAGATAAACAAACCCAGTGTGCATCAGTGAATATTAATTTCAGTTCCGGTAAAAGTTTAAAATTTATCAAATTCCGATAAAAGATAATGTAGGGTCACTGGCCAGCAACGGCTTAATCAAGATTTAAATGAAACTTCATGAAAAATCGTTTTGCATTGTTTCCACACAAAATAGATGTTTTCTGGAACTTAAATAATCAGGCTATGACAACGGTAGTTTCAGACTCATGTGTCAAATTTAGTTAATAGGTAAAGACTACTTTTAAAAATCACTAGGTACATCCTAGGGGAAAACTTAGTGGATCTAAATTTTAGCAAGTAAACGACACTCCCACAATAAAAAAAATTAATTTCTTTTTTTTGTTTAAAGCCTGTTAATCAAATGAAAATGCCAAAATTTGAAGAGGTCATGATCGTTAAACGAGGTTTCATTTTGGTCTTGCCTTAGCACAAATTTAGATCTACTGGATTTTCCCATAGGATGTACCTAATGATTTTAAGTGAAATGTCATTAAACATTGAATTTCATGCATTTAACATACAAATATAAAAATACGACAATAACATAGTCAGAAAAGATTTATTTTATGTGAGAAAAATAATACAGATTTTTCCCAAATTTAAAAACTGTATTACAGGGTTCGTACAAGATTTTCAGGGAAAAATTCAAGCACTTTTTAATGCCTTTTCCAGGCAAAAATTTCAACTT
>JAOXYB010021015.1:0-17367 GCA_028565635.1 Phoronis ovalis | reverse complement strand
TAAACCAGATTATAATGCATGATGTATTATATTCTTTTCTAATGTAAAAAAACAATAATGTTAAAAAAATATCCTACGCATTGGATGGGCATTAGACATGACAAATGTCTTGTTTGTACAGTAAAGTGCTAAACATCATTTCAAAATAATTTTAAGAAAGATACAGGAAATCTATTCTTTGAATATAGTCTAAAAATCTTTTGAATTCCTCTCATTTAGTTTTTGAAAGCTAACATAGCTTGCAACTAAATATAGTGTTATCTTTATTTCTACACCCTAAGTATTTTTCTATTTGCCTTTTTCTTTTACATAATAATATAAAATTTTATTCAGAATATTATCAAATTTGTGGTAAATGTTTTGTCCGTAATGCCAAAAATAAGACTTTTGCAAAAGTTATTTGTATTGGTTTTTTGATTTAATTTCCCCATTGGCAAAACAAGTGTTCTATTGCTTCTAATTCCTTTTAGCTGAAAGTACATGGACACTTTTTTATGTATAAACAAATATCACAATTTTTCGCTATAAAATTAATATTAAAGGAAATAGAAAATGTACACAATGTACATATCTTATGAATGTGACATCATAAACTGTGTCATGAAGTACAATCTATGACTAATTGAAAAAGTCGCATACCCATGCTACAATTGCAACACAATTTGTATGCTAAATCTGAATACAGTATAAGTTTTGATTTCTGCACATACCTTCATTTCAGGAAACTTTTGAAACATTGCAAATCTCTGGAATGTATTGATTTGACTTCCTGTCGCTGGTTACCCCGTGGTATGAAAGACAAGTATACTGCAGATGCTTTACGCAGACTGACTGAAAACGTTGTTTAGAAAAAGTGTAATAACTAGAATGAAGCAATTATAGCTATAAGTTTATCATTTTATTATAATATACTAAATCACATCATCTATGTATAGAATATATGTCAACTACTTTTCCTAATTTCATATTTAAACAATTTAAAAAATATTACATAGTTTCTCTTGAGAACTCTATTTTATATGACTATATCTTTTTACTATAATTACATGCAGCATGAACAAACTCCATCATTGTACGTGAAATTTCCATAACCTGCAGTGAATTTAGGATATGCTGTTGGCAGTTTCTAATTATATTCCTTAGCACATATTACTATTAATTCAAATTACTAATGAACATGCATTCCTTTCATATATCACTGAGATATAGGTACAAGTAAGCTGTAGTAACTAGATTGTTCCTTCAGTTGCAGTCAAGTATGTAGCCTTTAAAGGTTATAACTTAGAATCATAAAATAAAAGTAGAATACTCTAATGGTGAAGTTTATGATGAAAATCATTGTTATGCCCGTCATGCATGTTCTATCCCACTACTCCATGTTACCCTGATTTGCAACTGCGCAAAGATGTCCATATTTATATTGCGTTGTGGCATACCCCTGATCTTCCACCAAACATGGAAGGCCCGTTGTTGCTAGTCATCCTGGATGATCCTATTCCAAATGAGATTCCATCATCTAGAGAAAACAGCATAAAAGTGCTAAGAAAACAACTAATTAGTTTATGAGATGATTTATTGACTACCGGGATTTGACAATAACTAATGTTATACATTTATTAAATGTAACTATAGTATATAGTTAATATTATAAATTTCTTACATCTATATGTACATGTATAATATGATAGTATTTATGTATTGCAGCAAAATTTGTAGTAATTTAATTGTTACTTCACTGTAAATGATGTATTTTACTTGTACGATATTGTTTATTCAATCACAAACAATTATTTTGTGGCAACATTTACAAATATAACACATCTGTGAACATTCTATTTATTTATTATTTGTTTCATGGCATAAAATACATTTCATTATCAACAACAACTGACATATTATGTATATGCTTCCGGAAATTTTCTGAGTAGCTAGAGTCTTGGCTTAACTGTTTAACAATCTACACGTCGTCACTTAGACTGGCTCAAGTCTGCCTGGCCAAATATTCTTTAATATTTTATTTTCACAACACAAATATCATATTTTCAGTTATTAGTTGGAGAAATGTTTTATACAACATAAAAATCATATTTTCAGTGTTTATATATACCCCTGTTTTATATATGGCCTAATTTGATAAAAAAATCAAAACTTCAAAATGTAAAGTAATAAATAAAATTCATGTTTTAATGATTATGAAACGTAAGATTAATATAACATTATTAAAAAAAATTATTAGTATCAAAAAAAATATTTTAGACTTATGCAAGTCTAGTCATCACTGATCACACTTCAGTGCCTATGGACAAAAATGCTACTTCTAAATACTGTACATTCTATAGATTCGATTGATGATATTTTATTACTAGATGTTTTCTTATTTGAAATGAGAAGGCGTGCAGTCTTACCTTTTACATACTTAATCGTTCAGTTTTTTAATCTGTCTATGACTGTGCTGGCCAGTCGACAACTTGAGAAGGAAAAAATTCAGTTTTGACCATAAATTAAAGTGGTAATGAAAGAGACTAGCTTAAATCAGAGAGACATCTAGCGTCGACAAGCGACCACTTGATAAATTAATGAAAATTTTCTAATTTATTTTTCTCAGAGACATCTAGCAACGATCACTGATGCCGACTGTCCGACCAGTTGGGTACTGAAAAATGTAACTAAGAGACATCTATGTTAGCGACAACCATGAAAACCAGACACCTTAAGAGAACACATTTAAAGGTTCTTTAAATCAGAGGGTAGTACGACCTCCCCCCCCCCCCCGAACATCCCATTAGTCTGATATCTCTTGCATTAGTCCGACATCCCACTAGTCCGACATCCCATTAGTCTGATATCTCCTGCATTAGTCCGACATCCCACTAGTCCGACATCCCATTAGTTCGGCATCTCATTAGTCCGACATCCCATTAGTCTGATATCTCCTGCATTAGTCCGACATCCCACTAGTCCGACATCCGGCCATTAGTCTGATATCTCCTGCATTAGTCCGACATCCCATTAGTTCGGCATCTCATTAGTTCGACATCCCATTAGTCCGACATCTAATTTTTGAGCATCCACTTCTCATCAACAACTCCTGTAAAATTTATGTCCAAAACAAAACCGCTGGTGGACTTCTAAACTCTTCTGAAGGTTTCCGTTGCATCTTAACTGCAACTTACTTTGTTCAGTCCCTACATAACAATATATTCAGCGTTGATTTTTTAACCATGGGGTTTCAGTCTATAATCTGACAGGCTAAAATGTATTATATTATGTTCTAAAAACAAATCGCGAAAACCACTATCTCCTCCTCCAGTGAAAACTATATTGAGCACCTTACCATCAATTTTTACTTCCTGTGCTATTTGTGTTCTATTATTAAAGTCACATTTAATAGTTTTATTTAGTTTATTAATTACTTGTCAAGTATGATCTAAAAAAATCGAGCTTTATACCGGTGCTGTTACATGTGGCTGCACATGAAGTAGAGCATTTTTTTTCAAATTAAGCTTTGTGTTATTAATATTGACTGCGTTCTATAGTATTGAATCAAACGCAGTAATTTTGATTTTCATTAAAAAAAAAACATTATATGCTGTTTACTGAGAACACCTATAGCCAATGTTTACATTGTTATTTCATTTGATGACAGATACTAACATTTTAACGTAACAATAAAGACATTTCCTTTCTAACGCTTGTTCGAAAGGACGAAATATTAGTTTCTCGTTTAAGAAATGCTGTTGCAAAATCAGTATTTTTTTAAACCAAAACGTTATTTATACAGTAAAAAGGAAAATTACATTTACTGAAATGATAGATAAGTGTTTTCATTAAATGCAGAATCATTTAAAATTTGAATTTTTAAAAATGTGTCAGTTATACTAATACATGTTAACAACTAAGAAATTTTAAATAATTTTGTGTTCAGTTAATTAAATGTATAGTAAATTTACATTATTATGGGAAGGCAGAAAACTTGCTGTACACAAGTGTTCATAATATATTAGCTGCAGTCACCGTGGTTTTCATATTTTTTTGCTCTTACTTTTTATATACCCGCTATTCACGTTTACCGTGCGCTTTTTAGTAATATTATGCTTTAGTGCTATTTCAATGCAATTAGTGTTGTTTTTTTTGTTGTCTAAAATCGATACAATGTATAATAGAACGGATCTGTTCAGGAAACAGTGTCGTCCTACAATAGTATAATGCTAATTAAGAGTGGGGTCGTCAGTATGGCGTATTAGTCAAGTTGTACACAGGCATATCTGTACGAATTCATTTGGATCAGAAAGTAAAAAAAATATGAATTCAATACTCAAGAGGTTTCTGAATTATAACAACGTAAATGAATATTGTATAACTTTTAATTAGTGGATTGCATTGTTCGAACGTACGTGTAACATTTTGTAATGATTAATTTCAGCTCTGTTAGCAAAGCTAGCGTCTGTGAAAAATTGGCTATTTACTGTCGGACTAATGGGATGTCGGACTAATGAGATGTCGGACTAATGGGATGTCGGACTAATGGGATTTCGGACTATCGAGCTGACCCCGGCCTCAGGCGGAGATATCTAGCAAAATCTATAACAACCGTGCCGGCAACAAAAAAGTTTTCAAGTTTGAATTCGAGATGTTTGGTGACGCGACCATGCTGACTAGTTGACAAAAGAAAACTTAAACGTTAATAAACTTAAATGTACGTCAACGCGTTTTGCCAGTTTTATATTTTTTTCTCTGGCAAAGAATCCGAAAGAATGTGAAGAGGCTTAATTAATTTTAACTAAGCCAATTCTTAACACCAAGACTAACCTCACATAAAAATCAGTCGTAATTTCCTTAATTAATTTTTAAATTTCTTTCAAAAAAACACGGGAAACTCTCAAAGGGGGAAACCCCCAAACAGCAAAAAACGTAGATTTTTTTTGGCACGAACCCCGATGACCTAGAAAATCCCGGAAGTGAGGACCCACGCAATAACAACACGAAGGAAGTTCCATTGACGAGGACTGCTGTAAAAGTGACATCGAGATGTTTGGTGACGCGACCATGCTGACTAGTTGACAAAAGAAAACTTAAACGTTAATAAACTTAAATGTACGTCAACGCGTTTTGCCAGTTTTATATTTTTTTCTCTGGCAAAGAATCCGAAAGAATGTGAAGAGGCTTAATTAATTTTAACTAAGCCAATTCTTAACACCAAGACTAACCTCACATAAAAATCAGTCGTAATTTCCTTAATTAATTTTTAAATTTCTTTCAAAAAAACACGGGAAACTCTCAAAGGGGGAAACCCCCAAACAGCAAAAAACGTAGATTTTTTTTGGCACGAACCCCGATGACCTAGAAAATCCCGGAAGTGAGGACCCACGCAATAACAACACGAAGGAAGTTCCATTGACGAGGACTGCTGTAAAAGTGACATCGAAAACCATGTAGATCAAAAGAAAGTTGTGTTTTGAGATGCTGTGATTTTGTCTAAAAGAATGACTAGACTTAATTCTTGTTTGTGAGATCATAGAATGTTATGAATCCTACTTTAAACTCGGTGAGTTCTGACTTATGGCATATCTTAAAGTTAAAAAGTGTACATCCTGGTTCGTCGTCCCAGCACGCAGCAGCAGAATAAATAGGCCAGTCTGCTTTTACGGCACTTTTACATACGATGATACTTGTGTTTACAAGCAAAAATGGCAGATCATCATTAATCTGTTGAAATTAGCCTGAGTTCCCATGACTTCTTTACATATGATCTCGATCTATCATGTACTTTGTAATATCTTCTTTGACTCAGCTCTTGGACAGCCTGTCTGTTTGTCCATGCCTATCTCCCATTAGTCCTGCAATCATGACCCTACTATGTACTGTCCGTAGGGTCCTGTACGCCTCATATCTCAAAACAGCCGAAGTTCGAAAACACTTACTTTCCTAATAAATTCCTCCCAAATTTTTGCTTCTGCCTATATTCCTTGATTACTCCGCTTCTTATACCACCGTATCCAGATAACTTAATCAAAGATCCAACAGCACATCAGCATAAAATCCAAAATGTACTCTTGAACATCCATCATCTGCCGAAAACATTGAAGAAGTAAGCTGGTGCGCAGGCGCTGAACAAATGACGTAAAATATCTCAATCCAGCGAGAAGTAATGCAAAATCTGAAAGCGCTACCTGTCGGAAGATAACTGTATCAGTAATAACTTCTCCCATTCTTTTTCTTGTACGATTATTTGGACTGTTCTCTTTCTTTAAAGTGTTATCATATTAACGATACCAGTGTCTGTCAAATAACCTTGACATTAATGTCGTCATGCGAATGATGGCTGCATCAGTTTGTGATATTCGAGTCACGAGTGCATTTTGGATTTAAGCTGATGTGCTGTTGAATATTTGATTAAGTTATCTGGATACGGTGGTATAAGAAGCGGAGTAGTGAAATTTATTAGGAAAGTAAGTGTTTTCAAACTTCGTATGTTTTGAGATATGAAGCGTCCAGGACCTTACGGACAAGCCATAGGCTGTCCATAGTAGGGTCATGGTTGCAGGACTAATCTCCCATTGTCAGTCCTGAGACCGTTTATTATTTCGCATAGTATACATGACCTGCCAATGTCAACCTTCTGTGTCATATCACTCTAGTTAACTTTTGTATAGTAATCCTACCACCTTACAGTTAAAGCCTTGTGATAAGGTACAGGCGTTGGAAGCTGCCATTTTGCGTTTGCTATATGAGCAACAAAAGGTTGTTTGTGTAGCTTTGGTATCATTTAAATTTATATGTATAGATATATTACAAACATGTTTTAAAATATGTTTTAAAGAATTTTATTGCCGAAAAAAAAATTGTACTTATAATAGGTAGCAATTAATGAGTCTGCCGACATCAACCCTCAACAATATCTGAATTGTGTCATTGTGGTACAACTACAGAGATGCCAAGGTCAGAGCAAAAGCATGCGCGAAATTAGTGTTTTTGTGACGTCATTTGTATATATACGTAAGAAAATTAGCAAAATTTTAGCGGGTATCCCCCGGGTGACTTGGCGTGTCTGCAACTATTACTTCATATTGGAATAACATTGCACTATAGTAGTATAGGGCAAGTCATAAAATTATAATCAACTTGTTGTTTACACATATCAGACTATATTACAGACGGATCTGCAATTTTGGAGAGAAGAGAAAACAGCAGATGCCGTATATGCTGTTTATCTAAAAAAAGTTCGCTACAGATCATCAACAGATGTGAGTACTTTTATATTCGATGGATTTATTTTGTTTTGGTATTGAAATTATACCACATCAAGTCCTAAAGCAGTAAAGAACCTGCCACACATTTGATTCGGAGGTAATTGTATTTACCCCGGATATGTTCTTTTGCGGACTAATTAAGTGTAGTGTGAAGAACATTGTCTATTCGCCTAATCAATCTTCTGGCTTGTTTACGTTTGGTTGATTTTATGTAAATAGAATGTTTGTATCTGGTTTCCTGAAATACATGTGAATTTTGTCAGTGTTCAAATGCAAATGCTTGTTGCAGCACTTGATACAAAAACATAATATATTGCTGACTACGATTTTTGTAGCTGGATGAAGCAGATTCTGGATCAGCCCATCTTCTTTGGCAAACTCACAAAGTATGGATTATTAAGGCTGGAAATCTAGAGAGACTTGTTGAGAGCCTGGTGCTGGAGACTGGTGATATAGATTCAGCACATGTCAATATTTTCCTAGCTACATACAGATCATTTTCAACTCCTCAAGATGTTGTAAGACTGCTTATTTCAAGGTAATACTATAAAGCATCTATACACCAATGACCAACTCAATACCCTTGCACTCACATGCATGTTTCATTTACTATGAAATATGCAGACTGGAGTTTTAGCACAGAGGTGGCTCCACGGTTTCTATGCGATGGATCAGTTTTTAATAGATTAGAGATTGATTGATCAAGTTTTTTATCCAACTTAACTGAGAATTTGTAGTAGATACTGCAATGAAAGCACATGTTAGCAATGTCTTTACAACAATATTCATATAATATGTTTAATAAATCCAAGGTCTTTTAAACATAAGTCTTGTAACCCATCGACTATGTTAAAAAGCTCTTTTGCAAGAAAACTTTTCTCAGCATACTTTTGTGTAAAGCCTTATATTGGGTTTATAAGCTAACACTATTAGTGGTTATAAATATTTTTGCAGACATAAAAGCCTTGATGAGGATGAGCAACTGAAAGAGGAATTGAAAGACTTGCATATGAAGTATGTACTCGCACCATATAATTCCTTTATGATTTGCAAACATATGCATTAAGAAGACAATTACACAGTGATTTGTTGCCCCCATTCTAATTAATAGCAATTTTCGCGATACAATTATTATCCGCACTGCTGTACTTACATGTAGAGAAATGCTATTTTTATAATACAAAACAAGATATTTCTTGGTAATTTTGAGAAAACTAATTAAAACTATACGCTAAGAAAGCTATGAAAAGTGCCCAATCTAGATAGCTACGTAATATGAATCAATAAATTTCAAAGATTCTTGAGTACCTATTAGCTGCGAAAAATGTTCAACATTTTAGTTTTACTTAGCAAAGCAGCCTGCCAGCCTGCACAGGAAAATTTCAGATTCACCAGCGAAATAATTTATTATCATGTTGCTTCCCATCCAAAATATTAAATACTATATGTTGAGTAATTGGGTAGCTACTGCAAAACTTTGAAAGTTATCAGTTCATATTACTAAGTAGCTATCTCGTTTTCACTTGGTATAGATATTATGCGTATACTTATTTTTTCTCAAGATTTTGTAAAAAAAATTGTGTAAGTTTATATTTTGGAGCAAATAGTAAACTCAAACATAAAATAGTGTAAGCAGCTTACAAAACCTATTGATTTATAACTAAAATGTTTTGTAGGACAATTCGTTCAATTATCTCAATGTGGATAGATACTTATCCTGATGACTTTACTGAAGATAAATATCCGTGTATAAATCAATTGTTAGACTACTTTGAGGTTTGGAAGCAGGATGCAGATTTGGTTAATAAATTGAAGGATAAAATGTCAGTTCTTGAGATCCAAAAAGATAAAGACAGCTGCAGTGCAAGTTAGTTTTTGTAAATGCTTACACAAAAGTCATTCTAAATGAGAGATTTTCACAATAATTGTCATCTCCACTAGATGTCACTAGCTACTGAGCCCTTTGTGTGTTCAGTAGGAGTACAATAAAGTATTTGCCAGTGCTATAAACTCTGGTCATTGGTTTGTGAAATTTCCTTATCATAGAAAGCAACACTGGTACATTTTGAATGAAATTAATCATCTTCTGAAAATTTTAATTGCGCCTTGTATTAAATAAGTTAAAAGTATCAAAGAATATGCAACATTGTAGGTAAGTCATACAACATACTTTCCGTTAAACATATTTATGCTGGTCATATAATTGTAATTATACAAGGAATTGCTTTTTTCCAGCTGTTGGTGTTGACTACCGTTTTAATCTTTGTGATGAAGTAGACTTGCTAACAAAACAACATACTCCTGTTGAGTTCATGTACTTACCTACTGCAGTCTTTGCAGAGCAACTGACACTTATTGATGCAGTACGTACAAATTAATGTCACCTTATAGAGACATGAACTATACTGTACACATTGAAATACATTTTGACAGATCTATTACCTCCCAAGACCAAGTTTTGCTTTCACATTTTCACACGCTGGGTTTGTTGTAAAATGTGAGGCATGTGTAGGAAATAGCAAAACAACTTTTTTTACACATTAAATTTCCAGCATTCCATTATTATCCCCTTACTCTATGCAGAGCAGAGGGTTGTAGCATCTTTCAAGTCCTTAGGTACATACTTCTGTACATAATGGTTTTTGTGAGATCAGCTTCATATTAGGAAAATATAGGCAGTTTTGGGTTGAATCGCTTCCAAAATAGCTGACTGACAACCATGCATATTTGTTCTTGAGTTAAGCTATTTGATATTTTGAAAACTGTGAAGATAGATACCGTTGCAAGTCAAAAGGCAAATATACTGAGGTCAAAATAACTTATACTATGGCCGACCGGTGGCCATGTTTTATCTTGATCAGCTGTGAATGCCCATTTCTTGAAAACACTGTTGCAAGACAAATTATAAATGTAAATAAGAATATTACAATATGGTCAACGGCTGGCGGCCATGTTTATTTTTATGATAAGCTGTTTGAGTCTGTATCTTGAAAACTTATTGTTATCAACTGGTATCGAGTCTATAAAATGGGGTAGTAACTTTTGAATGGGATTAAGTTTTTAATCTTTTGTCATAGGAATTTGAAATTTTTATATATGTAATGTACATGAACTTACTTTGCCTGTTTTGTGTTACGGCACATAATTTTAACATAATTGTATTGTTAAGAAAAAAGTCCAATTTGAGAGGCTAATCTTTATATTTTGATACTTAATCTGATAACAACTTTGCCATTGATTTGATATCTGATATCAAACCAAAATTTATTTGAAACATTTGATATCATATCGACTGCTTGTTACGTCAAAATTGAAAATAGTGAATATTATTCTACTAGAGAATCCAGAATCCTCGATTTGTATCTTATGTTATGACATTTAAGATTTTAAAAATCTCAAAGTAAATGTATGTGTGTTTCCATAATAATTTTACAAATCAGCAAAGTTACCTAATTGTTATATAATGCAAACCTTTTTGGAATGTTCCAGAATAACTCAAATAACCTAATGTTTGACCTTTACATGAACCTTTGACCTCAAGGTCATAATAAGCACTATGCCCTAGCGCTTAACCCTTTTTTTAAATAATAAATTTTAATAACTACTGAACAAATGTTTTCAAACTTATGTTAAAGATATTGGCATCAGCTTGATATTAATTAACTTAATCTGCTTTTACAGAACTTATTTAAAGCTGTTGTTCCACACCATTGCTTGGGTAGCGTGTGGTCTCATCGTGATGCTCCAAGTGTGGCTGCTACAATCAAACAGTTTAATGCTGTTTCATACAGAGTCATTGCAACAGTTCTGAAAAATACTTTGCTCAAGGCTTCACGAAGAGCGAAACTAATTAGTAAATGGATTGATATAGCTCAGGTGTGATGTGAAACAAATATATTTTTTAGATATTAAAGTAGTGAATTTTTAGTGAAAGCTCTTTGAGAAGACTTTAGAACAAATCAAGAATATGAGAAATACAAGATTATATGTTGCATGTTGGTGAAATTTTGAATTAAAGATGGTTACCATCCTTGATCTGTTTTGAAACAAATGAAAATAGTAAAATGTGGATGTGCTATCATTTTAGGAGTTGAGAGTACTAAAGAATTTTTCTTCATTGAAAGCTATTCTATCTGGACTTCAGGCTAACAGTGTTTATCGTCTTAGGAAAACATGGTCAGCAGTTCCGAAGTTAGTATATATGAGGATGTTAATGATATTTATGTAACTGTTTTACTGCTGATGGGTAGAAATATTTTCTGAATGTAACTATCAATATTTGGTAATATTTAGAGCCATATACAGAGGACCAGGGGCAGTTACTTTCTGTTGTTTGTCCTATGGCTTCTTGTCAAAGTGCATTCTGCAAAGTACTTCAAAATCTGCTCATAATCTGCGTGTAAGCTTAATAAAATACATGTATAACCAATGCTGGATGATGATTGGTCAAAGTTTAGTAAGTCTTGTTTGGCATGTAGGTTCAGTTTGATTTATTTCCATGTCCATTTTTTCCTTGCAGAGCCTCCATGTCACAGTTTGAGGAACTGTCAGAGATTTTTTGTGAAGAGAACAATCAAATTACCTCCCGGGAATTGTTGCAGAGAGAAGGCACAGCAAAGTTTGCAAATTTAGAACGTAGTAGTAGTAAAGTAATGCGAAAGAAAAGCATGCAAAAACAACGCACATGGATGGAAAATGTAAGAACATTGCTTAGAATGTAGTAATAGTAAAGTATGCAAAAACAACGTAGTGCACATGGATGGGAAATGTAAGAACATAAGGATAAATTGATGTAGCACTATTTTTCAGATACATTTAAATAAATTCGTATCTACGTGTTTAAAAAGATGGATGCAATATTTTTACTATGGAATTTAATAATCTTTAATTTCATTTTTGAGTGAATGCCATTGGGGAATCATTTTAGCAGCTGGACTTTCAATGAAATTACTTATTTTATGGAAGCTAATTACAACAATGGCTTGTATCCTTTTTGTCTTTACTTTATAGGGTGTAATTCAAGGCACTGTTCCATATCTGGGCACTTTCCTCACTGATCTCACAATGTTTGACACCGCAATGCCTGATACAATTGAAGAGGGTCTGATAAACTTTGAGAAAAAACGGAAGGAGTTTGAAGTGATTGTGCAAATTAAATTATTACAAAAAGCTGCAGCCAATTATACAATTTCTTCAAATGAACAATTCCTGGATTGGTTTCATTCTGTTAAAACTTACAGTGATAATGAAAGGTAATAATAATGTGTATATTAGTAATAACTATTTTGTCATTTTGTTGATAAAAATTTTTTTTTTGAGCAAAGGCTATGATCTGGGGTACTTGACAAGAATGTTGGTAGTGGTGTGCAGCCCAGAATAAAAAAAATCTGACCCTGTGGTATATATAGGTTACCAAAAATATACCCTTTGATAACTAAAAAAGTACGGAAAGTATTCCCTGTTGAAAATAGTTCTCCTAAAATATGTACCCTGTCCTACATTTATTTGTAAATTGTATACTCTGTGGTAGATAAATATGTGAAACGTTAAGGACATTAATTTTTCATACCTACCGTAAATGCATTTTCCAACAAATATGTCCTATGGTAAATGAATATTTTTTGAAAATAAACCCTGTGGTAAACGTGCTATCCTTAGTAAATGCAGGAAGTGAAAAAGAGGTGTCTATTGGGCGGCACAGCTATATAGTCACTTTGAATGTCAGTACCCCCTGGAGCTATGATATGTCCTTATCAAAGTTTGATATAGTATTAATTTGTGTCGAAGTGGAACTATTTTAGAACATTTCAGGTACTTTGTTTTCTTGTTGGCATATTTGTAACAAAATATGTGAATATTCCAGGGACAAGGCCCAGTGGTCTCTATTTGTGTAATCTATGGTGCATGCTAGATGTCATTTTAGTGATAAATAGATGAAAGTTGAAATATCAAGACTTATTTATGGATGACTGTGAAAAAATATTCTTTTCATTATTTACTTTTTTATTACATATATTCTTATATTTTTAGTCACTCATTGTCATGTGAAATAGAAGAGATTCCAGCAAGTCCAAAACATACATCAATAAAGAAAAAATACAGGTAACAGTCAAATTAATAGATACAAAAAATAAATTATAAAACCATAGATTATTATTTACTGCATGTAAATTATAGTATACACAAAAGATAATAAGATGGTATGTTGTACACTGCATGAACATGTTGAACATAAGAAATACAGTTGACACATTTTCATGTATTTTTGTAGCATAGGACAGAAATGTGTATAATTCATTGCTTTATAAATTTCTCTCTATCATGTTTGTTATATAGCTTTGGACATCGACAAAATGATTTAGAAGGTTCACAAAAAAGTACCCAGGAGGACCAACATAGTTTAGACAGTCTAGTCCCATCTCCAATTTCAGATGTAAGTAGCCATTTGTAGTTGGTGAATTATACTGTAAGCTTTATAAGGCATAAGGAAACTTTAGAAGTGAATTACCATATTCACAAATGTTTACCTCCCTAGTCAAAACCTTAGAAAAAAAACATAGTCCAATATATTTACGTGGTCAGAATTAGATATACTGTTTTGTATTGGATTGAACAGTTAGTAGCTGAGTAAGAGTCTCACAATGTCATGCTTGTTCATGTTGTGTGAAGGTTGATATGATGTCTTGTAACAAATACTGCAATAAAGTACAATATTGATTTTAAAATCATTACATATGCTAGACCACTACGACATCTAGTACTTATTACTAAAATTAGTATGTACTTCGTTCCAAAGTGATGTTTGTTTTTTTCTTTTTGGTGCCTTGTGAATTTTTCGCTGCACGTTATTGTATTACAATATGGGGAAACAATAAAACAAATGGATGCATCTTCTGGTATTAAGCAATATGATTTAGTATACTAGAACTCTTTCTCACTAACAAAAAGAGAATAAACATAACCCCAGCCATGAGATGCTAATTCATCACTGAGGTGACCATACAAGTCCCTCCCAGCCTTTTATGGATGAGTAAAGACGGGATTAAACATAGTTATATTTGTATCTTTTGTAGGTACCAGAAGCTTTACTGGGTAGCGATGTATCTGTGGCATTTAGATCATCTGACAGTTGCGTCATTAAAATCACTTTAGAAACAGATGATTCAGATGATAGTAATATATATAAAAGCATTATGGTAATGTTTATTAGGATTGCTGCTTTAGCTGCTATCCTATTGGGTTTTCTACGTCTTTCTTTCTTGTTCTTTCTCTTTTCTAATTTTCAGAAAGTTATGACGAAGATAGCCAGGGATAGAGACACACTTAAGTTGTGAGATCCCTTGTGCTGGCCATTACTGACCTTGAGGTCAAATGTTAACATTTAAAATTGTTTCAAAACATCCAAAATTGATGTTATCATGTTACACAGAGGTAATTTTGATGACCTTTGAGGCTATATAGGTGCCAAAAGGTCAGATTTTTATTTTTTGGTGTATTTTCAATTTATATATGGAAGGAATATGCCAAAACTCAAGAACAATTGGCCCTACAAGCTTGAAGTTTGACCCACGACATCTCCAGGGCGGGGAAGACTGACCTGGAGGTTACTAGGTCACTTAGAGGTCAAGACATCAAACTTTCAAAAATGAGGCTCTCATGTAATGTAGAAGTCATTCAAAAGCTTTGGGTCAATAGACCCAAAAAATTATGAATAATATTTTTAAAATTCATATTATCCTGTTTTTTTTTTGTTTTTCACAATTGCTTACTGGTTTGGTATTTTCTTTAATAGTTAAAGATTCCTGCTTTTCCAGACTTTTGTTATTATTTTCATCAGACCTTAATTGGCATATATACATACACTACCACCACAATGTCAATAAAAGGGCCAATCTGAATAAATTCATCTGTTAGTGTGTGGTACCTTCTTGAGAAGGTATGGATTTATTGGGTTTATTCAGACTTTAAAAAGGGTAAACTGCAGTAATCATGTGCCTTTGCTATTAAAAAGGCTATGTAGTTATTAGAGGCATATTATTTTTGAGTGGTGAGTGAAGCCTGAGTGAAAATTTTGGATTTAGAGTTGTTTTTCCTTTTTTTGCTTGCTACTGTTCTGAAATTCAATAATGGTGTGCTATGAGAAAACGTTTGGATTTATGCCAGGTAATTTTCAAAAATTTTGAATTACTTCCATGTCACTTCTGGTTCAAATCAATAACTGCTTGGCATAAAAATGAATTTTTACTGAAATATTTTTTAATATTGCTAAATTGGATTGGAAGCTAAAATTTTAGAGTCATATTCAAAGAAACATGAATGTCCCACAAGAGACTCATTCCTGTTGTTGCTATCGGAGATACACCATACACATTTACTAAATGGTCACTGTTTCCTTTTCGTATTCTTTTTGTATTAACTTTTAGAATTCAACTGAATTTGATGGTCTATTTTAGTTGTCTAATCGTGATCATACAAAGGTTGTCCTTCAGAATGCACTCAGTAAATTTAATGTAGATGAAGATCCTCATCACTATTGTATTTGTCAAGCATTATCAGATGGTTCAGGTTAGCATTTTTTTATAATTTATAGTGACAGTCTTGCATTTTCCAGTTGGAGGCCATTGATCATATAGTGGCAAGCTGACATTGGTCTAGATATTACACTAACCCTTCTTGGGGTTTTGACTTTAAAGTTTTTTGCACTTTACTATTAAATAAACATTTTAATTTTTTAATGTCTTGTTTAAATTTTGTGTTTGTGACTGGTCATAATTGGTCAATAATAATATACATGGTATACAGAATATAAATAAAAGTTAAATATTTCAATGGGTTCTTTGTTTATACTGTTGTAGAATTGAAGATACCTGATCAAGCTAATGTATTCTATGCTATGAATAATTCGGGCATTCTAACATTTATCATAAGGACTAAGGAATATCAGAAACTGTTAGGTAGCCTACCCAAGAAAAAGCAATCAAAATACACAATGAAGACAGAAATTACAAATAAAAGTGTGTTCTCTTAGTGCTCACAGTCTCTCAATGCAATGACATTCTTGTCACTGTTGCTTGTATGAATGTTTGTTTTTTCTACCAGTGAATTCATGATTTTATGTGATATACATGTGTTGTTAAATTGTTATAAAAGAATCAATTTCTGAAAAATAATCGAAACAGTTTATTATAAATTTGCACTATTTCCTGCTTTCCATCACTTCATGGATGTGTCGCTCATGTAGAGAGTGCTTCAGGTGCATCTATTAATTAATGCAACTTTCATATTTGACATTCATTTTCTAAGTTGTTAAATTGTATAAGTTGATTAACTGATTGACTTTGGTACTAGAATAATTGTTAACCCTTGTCGTTGTAGGTTTTACATAATGTACATGTATCAGTGCTGTTGTTAGAAATGTGTCATAGTTTTATATTGTTTTACACATGTTGCTTGTGAAATATCCCGTTTTCACAGATGATTAAACAGTATAACCATATTAATCCAAATAGAGACTCTCTTTTGAAAAATAGCATGCCTACTAAGAAGTAGTAGAAGCCTGCTTTATTATGTTGTAGGTTGCTAATCAAATATTGTTATCGTTTTCATAAATTTGAAAAATTTGAATTAGGCAAAACCAAAAATAAACCTTGTTTAACGGGTGCGACCACTTCAAATTTTGACATTTTTACTTTTTAAAAAAATTAACTTGTTTAATGGGCCGGACCACTTCAAATTTTGGTGTTTTAATTTTTTTATTTTATTGTAAAAAAATCGGAAAAGACAAAAACACTACTCACATAAATTCTCGTGGTGTTGTGTGATTCAAAATATTTTTTCATTTAACACCAAAAAAAGCCTGAACGACTTGGTTTTTAAAGGCTTTCGCCCATTAAACACTCTTAAAGTAGAAATAAAAACCACCCTACGGACTAAGATTTTGAGGGCTTTCGCCCGTTAAACAACTTTTATCTTTGGTGTTACCTTAGTTACATTTCAGTTTTAAATACCATGGTTAAATGCATGTATTCATTTATGATATTGAATCTTGTAATTGCAGGTAAAATATTTCACACAATTTTAAAGCAATCTGTTTGTAATTGTAAAATGTCCAATTACT
>JAOXYB010021004.1:0-17374 GCA_028565635.1 Phoronis ovalis | reverse complement strand
ATGTTCTAGGTTGTATATATGGTAATATTGTTATGTTCTAGGTTGTATATATGGTAATATTGTTATGTTCCAGGTTGGAATTACCTCACAGAAAACAATGAAGCTTCTTCCAAAGGGAGGCAAAAAAGATCCAACTCAGAAAGTAAGATACATTTTAAGTAAGGTATTAAGGGAAACACTACAGCAATTGCTTTCACTTGATGTTTGCTGCTTCATATTCGGATGTTAAATGAGTTTCTGTAGCCTGAATAAAGTTTAGTACATCTCTGTGTTAATGAAAATGTTAGTTGAATTTATAACCAACATTTTGTCCTTCCTCCTTCCGTTCCATGCTGCCTTTAAAGGATGCACTGCATATCAACTGATCAAGTAATATAATTTGATGTGTAATCCTTTTGCTATTGTTTATAGGTTGCTGTAGCAGACAATAATGGTGTATTACAAGTTTTTAACATGAAGAAGGGGGAAGCCCAGGTAGCAAATTTGTTTTTAAGTCTTTTTACTTCTTGTTTGCATCTGCCATGTGACAAAGATCCTGAATTCTGATAACTGCAATATTCAAACAATGTTGGCTAGAGTATTAATGATCAAATTATCTCATTGCTGCACAATTTTAACTTACATCTTGAAGCTTAATATTGCTGTTTACTGCTTATTCTGTATGCATGACTTCCTGTGATCAAAATATTTTTATTTGTCTAATTTTTGCTTAAAAGATGGAGGTTTGTGGAAATTGTAGTGTGCCTCCAAGTGCTTAAATGTTTCACATTAATGACCTTATTAATCTTTGATTTCTAATACCATGAAAAGTGTGCCACTTTGTGAACAATTTGTTTTCTGGTCACTAAATGTTGATTGATAACTAATCATAAATAAACTATCTGAGCTTAGGTGGTGTTTAGTAGTACTGCACTGTTTTCACTAGTAGATTTCATATTTCAATGTACTAGAAATTATGTCACACTTGCAAAGCTTGAAATAACACCCTGTCTATGAATTATTGCAGGTTATCCATAGGAGATCAGCATCTAACAATTATTGCTTATTTTTCGAAGTAAATTTGCTGGTTCTTAGTCATGTACTTGACTGTAGCTGTATAATGAGCACTATTTCGGTTCCTGTGATACACCATAATACTGTGTCATTGCGGAACTGCAGGGAAAGTGTTAGGTTCAGTTTCTGCTGACCAGAATAGCTTGTTTTATAAAAAATAAATAATTTAATCATAATCAAACGACTACAACTGTTTACTGTGACTATTCTGTGGCTGATGCTACTTCAGAAACTTTAGACACACACATTCAATAAAAAAAAAACTGATGCTTCCTAACTTTCTGGAAATATTGCCTTTTTTAAGCACTATTGACTTAATATTTTGTCCACACTATTAACATTATTTTCACTCTTTAATATCTGATTTAATTATAGATTGCCTTTAAAACATTACCTGGACCAAAAGTCACACGTCTTGATCTTGGAGGTCCAATAGGAGGATTAAAGGAGAAGGTTTTTGTTTCTTGTGGACCTGAGGTCAGAGGCTTCAATAAGAAAGGAAAGCAATTTCTTGGATTTGATACAAATATGACAGAAAGCATTAAGTCTATGTAAGTATTTTGCAGTTTATTGAAAGCTGTACTTATAAGTTTCAAGTGTACCATCTATATTTTAGAACTTTATCAAGCTAAAATAAACATTATGCATCCTTGTGCAAGAGTATATGGTATATTGTCATGCCTAATGGTTTAATGTCAAGCAACATTTTGTGTGATAGCAAATTTTGTGTGCTAGTTTTCTGGATCTCCAAACCTCAAAAAACAACTGAGAGCAAGGTACATGATATGTTAGCCAGTATTCATCCACCATATACATAAAATATGTTGGTATCATAGCAGATGGGAGGTTGGTAAACATTAAAATGGGTTGAAACAATATGCAGCATTTCCTTAGGTGACAATAGTGATGCAGAGTTCTATAATTTAATTCTTTTTTGTTGTAGGTATGTTGAGGGTGCAGATTTGATGGTGTCTGGGAATTACATCTTTAACCATTACAGAGACTGTAAAGACTTAAATTATTTTTTATGTGGTGATAAAATAAATGACATTGTGTGTTTGCCATCAGATAGAGTTGCTGATGTGACACCCATTTTAGCTTGTCAAGATAGAGTTTTGAGAGTTTTACAGGTAAAGAGTAAAATATATGTTTAAGCTAGTAAACGATGAAAAATTTTCACAACATATGCGAGAAAAAAATAAATTTTCGTTGAATACATTGTTTTCTCTCCAGTAATTGTTATTATGATAACACACATTGAAATTAAAGGTTGTAATAGGTGAGGTCACATTGCTTTATGAACAGTTTTTCATTTGCATCACAAATGATCAGGTATACTTAACACTTAAAATCCTATCAGCTATCTAGTCTAAACATTTTCTATAACATTGTAGGACTCAGATTTGCTGTATGAGGTTGAAGTTCCAGGACCTCCTGTGGTTTTGTGTCTGTTTTGCAACAATGGTGGGGAAAATGGTGATGAAGTATTATTTGGCACTTCAGATGGAAGACTAGGAATGGTTCAGCTAACTAGGTACGTTTTAATTGGTTCTTTTGGTAAAACTGTTTTGCAGAAGCAATTTGAACAATGTTTGTGTACTTAATCATTCACATGTTTTGTTGGAGGTTCCTAGCTGTGTTGTTGCAGGCAAACTAGAAACTGGATATGAGTAAAGGCTGATACTTATACATCAGTCATCATCAGAAATTAGTACATTTGTTCTCTTGAGCTATTTGTACAAAATAGTTTCTAACTTTGTCATAGTATGGACCTTTTGAAATTTTTACTGTGTATCATATAGTCATTATATCAGCGCATGTATTTTAACACTCTACACACATAAATGTACACAAAACTATCCCAGACTTGAACATGGAGAAAAATTAAGGTATTTTGTGTGTTACTAAAATGGTTTAGAAATAGATTTTTTTGTTCTAATAGTGAACAAATTCTAGCCATATATAAAAAGTAGGAGCTAAGTCTAAATGGATTTGATTGATGAATCTTAACTACAGCTTGAGGAGCTTCTTTTGTGTTACTAAATGGTTAGAATTTAACAAAGTTGCACATAAGATAGTACATAATTTAAAAACAAAAGGGTTCTTGCAATATGATTTGTAGTGTCTCTGGCTGTGTCACCTGATTTTTTTTTTGTTTTCAATTGCATATGTGTATTTTTAGCTCGTAGCAATAAACTGATTAGCATTCTTGTCCATTTTTCCTTCAATTTGATAATTTGCAAATGGTGCTTAACATTGTATGTATTTATTGGAACTAAATTGAGGCAGCATATGTGCAGAAGAGAGCGTGTAGAATCAGCCATTTTAGATCTTTAGTCATTAGCAATTCGAAATAATACTCATGAGTCATAGTGAGTTTAGTATATTGTGAATTGCTGAGAAAATCATTCACCTGTAATGTTTAAAAAGTGGTTATAGCATGAAACATTAAGCATTCATTTTGGTATTGCCATATTATACTACACTCATCTACATGTGTATTTATTTTGTAGAGTTTCTCCACAACATCGATGGGAAGTTCCCAATGAAAAAAGGAATGGAGGTAAAAGACTGCACTATCAATATTTGAACAGCTACTAAAATTCTGTATGTTATCAAAGTGCAGAGTTAACTGAAAACTATTATGATTTTCTTACATGGATAATGTATAAAATATTTAGATATGCACAACTCAGATCAGTTATGTTTGTGTTATATAACTGTTCCTGTTGTTTTGTGCAGTCCTGTTTGAGCAATGTGTATGTAATCTCAGGGCTGTGTAACACCCACTGATTGTAAACGCACAGTCGTGGAGCATACACCTAATTCTTTTTATATGAACCCTACCACCAGTTTGTCTAGTATGGATATTTTATGAGTGCCATTCACCAAGTCTTTATGTTCTTTATATGCATATAAAACGGTGAGTGTTTGACCTGGATGTTCAATGATTGTAATTGATGAATGTTAGGCATCCTAACTTGCTAACATTATTTTAAATTGGTGGCTACTGACTATTTTAACGGTATTTTTGTTACATATGATTTGTTTAAAAGACTACTTGTATGCTGATTTTGTGAATGGACTAATGCATTGAACAGAGAACTGGGTCTTTGTTCATCCGCAAAATGTGGCATGCTGGGAACATTTTACATCATTCATCAGTGTCTCTGTCAAGCCAGTGTATACAAATATATAGTCTACATTATCTACAATTTCAGGTATACTTAGTTTAGATAACTATGACATCCTAGCCGATGGTATCCCTGATCTGCTTGTTGGTCGTGATGATGGCTTGGTTGAGGTGTATGGCTACGATGAAGCCGATGAACCTATTCTGAGGTTTAGTAGTGTAAGTATAGCAAGATCAGAACCGGTAATGGCAGACAATAGAATTACATGTAAAATTAGAAGAAATGTTGACTTGCAGTCCTAAACACTTTAAAATTCAACAGGTATCTGTATTATGCTGCATTAAAAGCCAACAATGTTAAATGTTTGGCAAATTTCAATAGACTTTATGTGCCATTTCACCAAATAGTCAAGTACATATTTTCCAGAATATTCAGAGACAAACAATTTCATATTACAGGTATGTAGTGAAAGTGTCACATCCATACAAGGTGGTCAAGTAGTGTCTCCAGGATATGATGAAATTGTCTGTTCAACTTATGCAGGTATAAGCAAAGAAAAAGATGTTTGTACACATTGCTGTTTAAATAATATTTATTTACTCCTCATATTCGTAGATATTAGATACCTTGTTGGCATTAATTAACAGATCTCAACAAAATGTAAATAAACTTAACAGCAATAGTGCTAGATATAGTTATCAGGCTTTATAACTTCATTCAGTTAGTGTTCACTTAATTTTACTTGCTCAGTAAAAAATACAACCACAGGCACAGACACTTGGAAATCTGCTGTCACATACTGCCATAGTTTCTGATAGCCTCATTGTTTCTCATTACAGATCATTCATACAAAAATTTTTCTTTAACTTGAAACTCTTAATCTTTCAAAATGTAAAGTTGTTTTACATAGCAATCCATGTAAATGCAATTGATCTTGAAATATTTCCATTACAAGTATTTAATAGTAAATCCAATCACAGTTGAAAAGTGGGTCATTTGAGCATTCTTTGTGAGTCAACTACAGAACAAAAAAAAAGCAGAACTTAGCTATCAATGTTACATCCTCTGGAAGTGGTAAATTTCTGGTCTTTACCCTCTCTTGGTGTTCTTGAATATGGTGTACACTAGATTAGTAATTGAAAGTGCTTAGTAATCAGCAGACATATGCTTTCATAAATGAAAAATTTTGGTTTTTCGCTTTTATATGTTAATTACTTCTCATATTGCTAGGCTATGTATATGCCTACACTAGTGAGCAAGTGTATAACACACAGTTAGGTGGTAATGGTGGTCAGCTGGAAATTAGAGATGTTGCTAAAATGCCCAAGATTGTAGCTATGAGGTAAAGAAAAATGGGATTGATAGATCAGCACTGCTTTTCAAATTCTTTACATAGAAGTGCGCATGCATTTTGTAAACTTTGTCTTCTAGTCTGTTGTTCTTTCTTCATGAATGTCGAAAGTGGAATTTGCTCATTCCTTCGAAAATTAGCAGAAAATGTTTCTTGTTTTTCTGGTGGTATTTTGAAACCAAGATAAAACATGTTGGTAATAAAATTCAATTGAAGTAACCAAAAGAAATTGGAATTTTTATCTCTTTTGATTTTAACCCCGGGGCTACTGCCATCTAAAGTGGTTATACATATGTGCCGCCCTATGGGTATAGTTTTTAAGGGCCCCTCTCGCAACAGGGGTATACATTTTAGCCCTAGACGCTCGCAAAGGGGTATATTTTTAGCTCACTGCTAACAACGGTTCCCGAATATCTAATTTGCTTATAAAGGGGTATGTTTTTTGCCATGGGTGTTACTAAAGGTTGTTTTTCTTTTCGGACTACAGGGTATGTTTTTTGCCATAGCTGGCTTGTAACAAGTATAGGGTTTTGTACCATAAAGTAGCCCCCCCAGGATTTTAACAAAACTTTTGCTGGAGACTGAGCTAATGTCCATTGCATGCTTTTAGAGGTGTGATATGTTCTAACTGTTATTTATTTCATTCTTTCCATGATCTTTATGGACAAATCTACTTTCACTCCACATCTTCTAGGCTGGGTTCTTGGACTTACAACAGAATCTCTACAGAAACAGGCTGGACCAGGCAGCCAGGTCAAAATTGATGAAGGCACTCAAATTAAAATTGTACACTTAAAGTAAGTTTATATTCACTGGAAAGTAAGTAATATTTGTTTGTTGAAAGCCATATACAACATGTCTTTAAGTATTTGGTTTTCTACTCCATACAGATATGAATTTAGGGAGAGGAAAACATGCCGACAGTCTTCTTTTTAAAGAAGCAATGGTCTTTATTAACAAAAAAGCAAGGAACAAACACATTCTTAGGGGCTATCTGGGCTGGCCTTGTGGCGAAGTGTTCCGATATGTTCACTGGCCAATCTTTACAAATTGTAATATCTCTCTGTGGCATATTTTAATATGTAAAAAAGTAATATGTTGTTTGGAGGTTCCTCAATATCTGTTAGTGATGGTTTTGATAGAAAACTCCTTGTTACCACTAGTAAAGAAATTGATTTTATGTGTGTGGAATGCATTTGTGGTCATTTGTAATGACATGCCTACTTGCCAGTACTTATTGTAAACTTCTGTGTACATTTTATATAACATTTTAATGATACCCTGGAATGAACTAGTGTTTGTAAAATGTGTTGCTTACCAAAGTTATTAAATCCATAATATGTCCACATTATGGTATAAGTCCAGGCTTTTTACTAACATGATTTTTATTTCCTGTTTCAAGAGGTTTGCGCAATGTTCTTTACTATATTAACATTTAAAAGTAATTTATGCAATATGTTTTAACATAATTTTTATTAAGTTTAATCCGTATTGGTTTGCAATGCTTTTAAAATGTTGTGTAATGCATTTTTCATAATTGGATACAATTATGTCTTGTTCAAGTATTGTAATTAAGGTTCGGTTTGTGAAAATATAATTACTAACAAGAACATACATAGTATGTTATAAAAATGATATTGATGGTCTGTATTTTTTTAGGCAGGAAATTGAAGAGCTACAACAAAAAGTTGTGCGAGAACGTGAAAAATATCAACATACGTCTCAAAACAAGAAAGCCATTTCTGCTGTACCACAGTTTAACATTAATGATAAGTTTGTATTAAATAGAGAAGATGCCAGTTATACACTCAGCATTGAAGTCCAAATGGCTATAGATAATGTTCTACTTCAGGTAGAAACTATATATTTTCCTCAAAAATATGTTGTAACAAAGTGTTTCCGTTATAAATCCCAAAAAGAAGTAAACTGGTTTACATTAATAATATCAAATTAAACACATAATATTTATGTAAATGTGGACACGATGTAAAACATGATGATGAATTCCTTGGTGGCAACTTTGAGTCCCTCCCCTCCTTGTGATGAGCATCACCTGAGAGAAATGTTCTGCCTCTAATACAGGTTCCTTTATTGAACAAGATGGAGTGACATTGAAGATACAAACATAATTGTAAGATAAAGCAATAATTTTGCGGGTGATTTTGTAGTTATTTGCATTTGACTAGAATTGATTGTTCCTGTTTATAGAGTGATGTGCCTATAGATCTACTTGATGTTGACAAAAATTCAGCAGTTGTCAGCTATAGCTCCTGCAGTCCAGAAGAAGGAAACTTTTTGCTTGCTACATATAGATGTCAAGCCAATACAACCAGGTTGGAGTTAAAAATTAGATCTATTGAGGGTCAGTTTGGTACACTCCAAGCATACATCACTCCCCGTCTGCAACCAAAGACATGTCAAGTCAAGCAATATAATATCAAACCGTTGTCATTGCACCAGAGGACACATGCATTTGATGAAAACAGGTAAATATTGTTACCATAAATAAATTGATTTTTTTCAAACACATTCACCAAAAACAGGCAAGAAATGACAACTAGTCCCAAATGTTGTAAAAGTTGCAAGCTTAGGTGTGAAAATTAGCTGTAGGAAGAATATTATATCAAACTGTATATTGAAGCATGACAAAAGACTTATTGTTAATACACTTTTTTTAATTGGAGGAATTTTTACCTGATGAAAAGTGCGTTCCAAAACTTATTAAAACCATGTTTCTTTTTTTTCAGGCCTCATAACAGTTTAAAGTTAACGGGACCATTTAGTTTAGCCGAGGTTCATTCTTGGGTTTGTTTTTGTTTGCCAGAATTACCTGAGAGAACTCCTGCCGGAGATTCAGTTACCTTTCATTTTGTTTCAACTTTCCTAGAAACTCAGCTAGGATGTGAATACAGGTTTGTAATTTTATGATGTAAAATGTCAAAAACATTGAAATCTGCAGAGAAGCAGTCAAATAGTCGTAAATCTATGTTGAATTTTTTTTTGTATTTTTTGTAAACAATTTATTAGAATTTTCCCAGTTCTCACTTGTGACATGTTATATGTATTTCCCTTATGATCCTAGCATGCTTGTTTCTATGATAGTTGTACAATATAATATTTGTATGGTGAAGTATGTTGGAGTTTTGAATGAATTACACAGATATAACTGCTTCAATCACAGAATGTTATATATGCTAAGAATTTTGGGTCACTAAAGATTCGACTAAGCACTTCATAATTGAAATACCTTAAGTATCAAAAATTACCTCCTGCATTTTGTTCTTGTCTAATATGTGTTTTATGTAACCAAAATAACTTGAAGGTTACGATACTTAGTACTTCCCACAGAATATGTTAGTCAGAAAAATTTTAAGCGGCTTTATCACTGACGATAAAATATGGAGCAAATTTGGTTTTTGTTGGAACAGATCTCCTACCATTTTACCACAAAGAACATCAGTAACAAAACAGTAATATGTTATTGCAGTCAAATATACAAAGATATGTTGTTACATTTTACAGGAAAGGGGAAGCTGTTTTCAAGTCTGACAATATTTCAACAATTTCAATTTTAAAAGATGTGTTGACAAAAGAAGCAACAAAGAAAAAAATAAGAATGGATATTACTTATGGTAATGACTATCTAATATTTACTGTGCAATAATATAATATATATGTTATTTAGATGTTTAATGCTGCCTATATTCAGAAACATTTTTTTGTTGATGTATAGTGGACAACATGCTTTAGCATGCCCATTTGAGAACCTAATTTTTAAAAAACTTGTCCAGTGATTCCCAGTGTGGTTATTACTTGGCTTAATACTAGCAAATATGTTTGTAACAAATTAATGTGTGATATATAACTAAATGTTGTGACAGAACATTTTAAAATTTAATACCGTATGTTGTGCTGCCAATATTGGGCTTAAATGTTACAATTCCAGTTTTCTTCCAGAAGCAGATTTAGGGGTGAATTTTCTTGTAACCTTTATGCATTTGTTTTCAGATATCAATGAAGACTCCATACCCCACACTCTTAATTTAATCCATCCAAAGCTTGAATATCAACTATTGTTGGCAAAGAAAGTTCAACTGATTGATGCTTTAAAGGTAAGTAAACAGTACACAAATAAGCCGACTTTGCATGAATAGAGCTAGTTTTTGCTGATTTAGGAAATATTTCTCATTTGAGTGGTATGCATCTTATGGAGTGATTCCAGTCTCAAAGCAGTTTTTTATTTGGAATGAGAGTAAAACTTGTAAGTGACCAACTGTTATCTCTTCTTTTCCTGATGGGTCCATAATAGTATGTCTTGGCAAAAAATAGTTAGGAGATGTTATTGCATGTATCAAACTTGCTTTATACTTTCAAATCCTAAACTATTCCTATCTAGCTACAAACAATATTTTTCTTTCTAAAGGAGCTACAAGTACATGAGAATGACATATCATTCATGACTCCTGAATACAGACAGATCCTGGAAGATGCTGATAAACTGCAGTTAGAATATAAGAAACAGCCATGTCATCTGGAAAGACTTTACGATATCCTTTTTGTACTGTGTATATTAATGCATTATTTGAAATTCATGCATTCTGCAAACTAGAAAATAATTTATTATCATCTTCTATTGAATTTATTCATTTGTTTCAGATAAGATATACCTAAACAAATTTATTATAACAGTATACAAGACCATATAATCTACAATGGAGCAACATTTTAATTTAATCTTGGCCTCTGTTCTTCATAATATACAATAGTAAACATAATTGGCACCTGAATAATTTATTTCTGACAAGTGTTGGGAATTGGATCTCAACTCTTGAACTAGGCAACACAGTCACATGGATATTCAAGAATGCATAATAAAATTTACATTTAAACACTGCACTATGGTATCCAACACAGAGTCAGGATGTGTATAAAAGTAATATTACATATGTGATGTATATATATATATATATATATACACACAAATATTATAACGCATACAGCATAGCCAGGAGATGACAACCAGGCAGTGAACATGCACACACGTAATAATTTAACTGCTACACGTTGTCCAAATTCTTCTAGTTTTATATGTATCTTACAAATGATGAACAATTGAATCTTTTAGTTTTATTTCCTTGGGAAATCATGAACAGCAAACAAATTTAACAAAATGTTATGTAGATTACTTCAGGTAGCCACACGTACCCGTAATCTACAGGTACGTTTTGTTCTTTTTTATACCTAGGCTGAATAGATATGACTGCACAAATTATCTATTTCAGCATATTCAGTTTCTTTGTGCAAAAAAATGATTAGTAATTGAATTTTTTCCTTAATTTAATTTTACGTATGATCACAGATCTATTTATCGACAAGTACAAGTTCAAAGGTCAGAATGTGAAGAGTAAGGTTCCAATCTTACTGGAATGCCTGGATAATTATGATCTTGGAAGCCTCATAGAATTCTTTCAGAATGCTTAAACAAATCCTGTTTTGGAGAGCGATGACTTGTTTTAAAGCATTGTCCCAAATAATGTTTTTGATGTCTTACAATTATTCTGTCCGTATTGATGATGAAATTAAATGGTTCTTCACAAGAACAGACTGTAATGCTCTTCAAGAATTGGTACCTTGCTAAATAGGTGTAGCACAAGCTTATTATATAAAATTAAACATTATCTATTTCATTTTTATTCTCCAAGTCAGAGTGGAGAACACAACCGCAGTTTGATGATTCCACTGATTTGTTAGATGTATTTAAAAGTGTGCTTTGTAAAGACATCAATCAGTACTAACTGTGAGAACCGGCATTAAGTTATTTTGGAGTTAAGAAACTTGATCTTTGCACGGTTTATCAATTAATGAGACTAATATTCCAACAAAAAGCAGTCTGAGAAATATTTTTGTGTATATTTACGTGTTTACCAATATGGTATCTCCAGTAAAAACAACTACTATAAGCTTAGGATAGTGTTATAATGCTTGAGGCTATGAATCAAGTGTTTTGTCATATTTTACAAGCTATTCTAACTGTTTGATTAAAATATCAAATATTTATTCAGATACATTTGTAAAAATATAATTTAATATTAGTTACACACCATTTTTTTCTAAGTTAATTAATAAGTACAAAAACCACTTAAAAGGTTAAAATAAAAGTTACAATTTCATCTGATTTACAAATTCTTCTAAGTAACACCTGATAGATGAATTAAAACCTAACACAGACAACATTCTAAAACTCATTTAATATGGAATGTCAAAGAGTATATACTTCAAAATTTAAATCCAGTAATCTTAATTATCTCTTGTTTCAAGTTGATTTTACCATACTGCAGAGCACTGGACTGAACTAGACCAGTCACGGCCATTACGCATATTTTGAAACCAGTCATTCTGCAAAATAATGCTAAACAGTAGATACCTTAAAAATTTAGTCCAATAATGTTAATAATCTCTTGTCTCAAGTTTATTCCACCATACTGTAAAACAAGTGAATGAGCAACTCCAGTCGCTGCACATGCCACCATTAGCAGAAGAGAACGTGCCCATATTGTCACACCAGCCAACCTGCAAAATTGACACTTCAAAACTTAAATCCAGTAATCCTAATTATCTCTTCTTTTAAATTAATTCTAATGTGATGCAAAAAAAGAGATTGAGCAAGTCCTGCCAAGGCACAAACCAACATCACCCGAAGTACAACCGCACAAATCTTAAAGCCAGATCTCCTACAAAAGAAATGTTTCTGTTTAACAGATTGTCATTGTTCACACAAAGACTAGTAATCTCTGTTTTCAGTTATATCTCATGACAGATTTGTTCAGTTATATCTCATGTCAGATTTGTTCAGTTATACTAACTTTTTTCACCATAATTTAGATCAATCATAGAATGAAACATGTACAATGATGTACCATCTGGGGAACAAACATGGTCACCAGTCGGCTGTATTGGAAGTGATTCAGGTCAAACTTACATCTGACATGTATTTTGATCTGTATCAAGTACGAATAAAAACGGAATGGCTGTCGGTCAGGCATATTGGATGTGATCCAGATTAAACTTACACACTTGACCTATTAACATTGCAATAAATATGAAGCTGACAACAGATTTGATAGTGCCATATATTGGATAGTGAGTAAACATAACCACAAGAACATTGTTTTATTTGCAACAAAAGAACCTCAAAGTAATCAAAATAATAAAAATTAATAATAATAAAACAAATTCCACTGCAAGTCCAGGTGGGCCACCTTAGAGTCAACCCTATCAATTCATGAAAGACATCAATTGAAATAACAAATACTGTGAAATTTAAATATTTTTTTTTACCTAACCCTTTAATCCAACCCCTATAACATAAAATCCTGTATCCTTCCCACCAAGTATTTTATAAAACAAAGGGCTAACAAGGACAGATGGGCAAGACGTCACAGGCAACTTAAATGAAATACACAAGAAACAACTCTTAAAAGATGAAATGGTTTTAAATAATTTATCAGATACCAAATACTAACTTCGATCATTACCTTAACTCTGCTTTCTCCGAGTAACCAGACATATACTTGTATCGTCCCAGCAAGTACACTACACCAAGGATTGATGCCACATCTATAATATATTAAATAGATTTTACTTTGGAAGCAATAGACTATTTGCATGCACTTGGCAGAGCCACCAGTCTTAGACCAAACGTTCCCAGCATGTAGTATTTTGTGAATGAACAACGACGTAATTTTGCATGCGTTAACGCGATTCATTCACAAAACGCTTTCTTCGCCAAACCAAAAAAAAATCTTATGTTCTTTGTTCTAAAAAATACCCTTATTTTTGTGAGCATATCAATACATAAACAAACAAGCTTTTCTAAAGCCAAATTAAAAAAAAAAACAAGTTTGTGTATAACTAAAGAATGCTGGTATTAAAAGGGTCTGATTGCAGCGCCCTCAAGTGCATGCAAATAGTCTATTCTACTAATTAAAATTTAAGGTGGACAGGTGGAATGTTAGTAAACCACGATGTTCATTTTGTTGACAAGAATTAAGTACTTAATAAATGGAAATGGAAATGGAAATGTTACTTAGATTCCAGTAATTCTATTTTTTCTCGTTCACCATAATAGCTTTCAGAATTTGTGAGCATCTCTAATGTTTTGCTGAGTAATTCTTAAAAATCAAAACTAGATGTTCTTTTATAACAGGAGTTATTTATAACATACTTACATTGGTTGAAGAACAGTGCTGTAATCCACATCATTGGTAGAATCAAAGGAGCAAATTCAAGTGTGTTCTGCCTGTAAAACAAAATGTTGTCATTTTTCTTTAGTAAACCAATATATTGTTTTTTAAATAATGTTGTTTTCATGGAAGTCACATTCTTATTAATAAAATCTGCTATAAAACTGTGTGATGTAGCCTTAACAAAGTAAAACTTTAAAATTCCCAAAAAAGAGTCAAATATTAATTGTCTACTCGCTTGATTTAAGATCAAAAAGTACTTAAAGTCTCCAGATACAAAGAGGTGTATATACATTTCAACCTTTTTTTATGTTTTAGTCATTAAAATGAAGAGATAGACACATGAAAGTATACATTTATAAAAAGTTAATACTCCAAACTTTACAAATCATGGGTTAAATAGCTTGAATTTGGTCATATGATCTAATAAGGCCATTTCTGGGAAAAAGTTAAGTTTTTTTAATTGTAATTTTCAAAAAAATATAAGTCAAAAATCACTGCATCCACAAACTTGAAACTTTACTTAAATGGGCCATACATATATGTCTACAAAAAAATGTCTCCGATTTTTAAAATTTGCTTTGTTCAAAAGTTATAGTTTTTTAAATTTAAGGGTCAGATCAAAATCAGTAAAATGCTGACCTTTGCGCTTTGAAAATTCATAATTTTTAAACGAAGCAAAATTTGAGACACCTTTTGTAGATGTATATATAAACATAATTATTGTCAAGTTTCAGCTGTGTATGTGCAACGGTTTTTGACTTAAATTTCTTTGAAATTAAAATACAACAAACACAATTTTTACCCAAATGGATGTTATTTTTCTTTGAATTCATTAACACTGAAATATAACTTTTTAGTGTCACTTTAAAAAGACAAATATCCTTTTAATTAAAATTTTGTTAAAACATTTATTCAAAAAGCCACCATCTATATTTTTTTCTTTAACAATGCTTTCAATGAAACACTTACTGTGCCCTGTAAATGAGGTCAAATTTCTCATGACCAGTTATTGCAGGAGGATTAATTTTGTATTCTCTCCGAGCGTTCCCAACTTTTCTGGCAAATTGGGCTACAAAAAAGGTGAGCAATACAGGACCTTGTGTAAATGCAGTTCCTGAATTACATCCCTAGGAAAGATATGCAGATTTAAAACAAACACTGTGACTGCATTCACATATTAATATAAAATAGTACATTTTTCAAACAAAACCGTCCAGATTTTTCTTCTAAGGTATCTCTAGTGGGAATGCTTGAAACTGCAACAAGAACAGGTCTGTTTCTGTTGCTTTTCCAGTACATTATTAATTAATATACACATACTGTGCTTTGACTTGGGGGTGTTAGTTCATATATTGGTATGGCCAAAACATTATACTGTTACACAACTTTAGTCCAGGTGGTCCTGCAAAGAATTTTTTGTTAATAGGTGTTCAGTATGTAATGTGCTCACCTGGGAAGAGGCGTGATGTCTTACACATATTTTATAGAAGGGACCTTTTGATAATTACAAAATATGGCTGCAATATTAAACACTGAATTGTAAAAGATCCATACCGGAAATTTATACACATCCATTACGGAAAGAAAATACTGTATAGTCACATACAATCTTATATATCAAATCAGACAACATTTGACAAGATTTATCCGTTTGGGAAGATATACAGTCAAATCTCTTGGGTCAGCGTAAATATATATGTCTGACAATATATAAAGCAAAAGAATATTTTGACAGTGTCCCCTAACAGAAATGGATGTTACCACTTGATCCACATCCAAACAACAGAGCACCAGGTGGCTTAAAGTTGCCTTGATTTCAATCAGACATTAAACTGGAAGTACCATTGATAACATAGTTTTCAACAAAAATCATAAAATTCAAAATTTCTTCAGTTTGGAAAAGTTGGAATGTCGTTTTCACTTCCAGTATCACAAAATTCAACTTTTATCCAAGGCAAGGTTGCATACACAAAGATTATGTTAGATCCTAGATTATTGCAGAGACAAATCAACATAGAATGACTGAAAGATGTTTTCATGTTTAATTTTCCAGCAAATTTTACTACTTTTTACCCTTTTACCTCATGAACTCGAATTGATTCCCTTACCTCTGGATGACCTTGACATTACAGAAAAACACCAATTTTGAAAGATTTTGACCTCTAAGTGACCCTATGACCTCAATGTCAACTCAGATAACTCTAAATAACCTGAGAGATTTTCTTGATTGTATTTTAGGGTGGGGATATGATGTTGGAGGTAAAATTTTTTAATCAACTCAAAATCAAAAATGTACACTATTTACTGTGAGAAGTAGATCAAAATTATACCTTTCCAAACAAATTCATGTCGAGACATTAAAAATTATTCCCAAAACACGGATGTAAAAGGTGCCTCAAAATATACCAAATTTGTCCAAATGTATCTCCCCTGGCCTGTGACACATCAGTTCCTAACACTAAGAAAAAACTTGGGAAATAACCATAATTGCATTATTGAAATTTTTGTTGCATTTTTGAAATTTCTATCAAATTTCAAGAATTTAATTTGTTTTGAAATTTTGACCTCCTAATGACTAAATGATCCATGACATAAAAATATTATTAGAAGTTTCAGGCAATTTTAAGATTTTAGATTCCCTAAATACAATAATCTTTCAACCTAAATCATGATATTAAAAATCATCAAAAGACCTCTCTGTGATCCGATACTTTCGCATGACCCCTGCATGTTTTGCCCTGGGTATTTGGCACCCGTGGCTTAAAGCTTTTATTAAATATCAAGGTTTGAAAATTGGAAAAAAGCTACAATCTCAAACAGGTTGCACCTGCTGCGAAACCTAGCTGGATATTGTTTTTGTTCGACAGAGATATCCAGAACCCAATACCTGTGACATATTAATACAGTAGAATAGATGGAACATACTTTCTCCAGAAAAAATTCCAGTTTATTTTTAACTTTTTACTTTATCCTGGACCACCTGAAAACCCTGGTGGATGCCTTAAATTAATGATTGACTGGAATGCTCCCGCAGTGGAATAGGTCCTGTTTTCATGGATCAGGCCTTGCTATGTTTATTTATGAAGCATTGTTGTTACAAAAAAGCTTTCTCTCGGCAGACAGAAGGTGATTTGATTATGATGTTTATTTAAGATAGTTAAGATAGTTAGGCCCCAGGTAAAAACCCATAAAAAACCTAAAATGGTAAAAATTGCTCTCCAGAAATATACCCCGTGGTAAATTTTTTTTGCAAAAACCATATCCTATGCCAAAAAATTCTCAAAAAGTACACCCAATGGGCATGATGTCCCAAAAATAGCTGAGAAAATTTTGGTATAAATAGAGGAATGCCTCTTGTGAGAAAATGAAATGAATCTCCCTGGGCTGCAAACCAATGTCTACTGATTCAAATTATTTTACCATAACACCCCGGGGCTTACAACAGTAACACCTGTAATTTTATCCTTAACATTCTGAAATGGGATATAATCATCCCGGGGGGGTACTCAAGGTTTTTTTTGGTGGGGGTGTGCAGCCCAGTTGAAAATTTTGGATTTGGATTGTATACTTCTTACTGTATTTTTTTGGAT
>JAOXYB010020993.1:0-17377 GCA_028565635.1 Phoronis ovalis | reverse complement strand
TAGTCTATTTACTAGAAGGCAAAATGTTACTATTGAGGTGGATGGGAAAATTAATTGTATCCTTATGCCAATATTACTTGTAATAATGATTAATGGGTAAAACAGTGAATACCGTATTTGCCTATGTTCAGGTAGACTGGCTCAAGTCTGCCTGGCCAAATATTTTGTTTTAATATTTTATTTTCACGACACAAAATATCATATTTTCAGTTGTTAGCTGGAGAAAATTTTTATACAACATAGAATATCATATTTTCAGTGTTTATAGATACCCCTGTTTATAGATATGGCCTCAAAATGATTTGATAAAAAAATTCAAACTTCAAAATGTAAAGTAATAAATAAAATTCATGTTTTAATGATTATGAAACATAAGATTATTAACATTATCAAAAAAAAATATCAGTATCAAAAAAAATAATTTTAGACTTCTGCAAGTCTAATGTTCAGGTAAATCGTCGTTTAATACCAATAACCTAAAATTTTAGTTTATTATAAAATGTAATAATTGCCTGTTACGAGTTGCCATAAAACATTTTAGCAAACATCGCTTTGGCGTGAGATCGTAAAACTCACTAGACGGGGACTCCATTGATGACTAGTTTTGACACAGTTATTAAAGGATCTGTGTAACAAAAATTGTTAAACGTAAACAAATTTTACTGTGGCGGCAGAAGTTTCATTTGACAATTAACCCAAGCCAGCATCCTGTTAGAAACAGAATCCAATCCAGAAGTATATGGCTGTATCGAAGCAAAACTAGACTGACATCAGTTGTTAAATACGGAAGCGTATTGTTGCCAACAAAGAAAAAAAGTTATCTCGACTACACGAGATAAAAACTTTCTTTCGTTGGTAACAATACGTTTCTGTATTTAGACAATATTTTTGAATTATTTGATATTTATTTCTGATCAGTTGTCTATAATTGCAGAGCCGACTAGTATAAATCTTAAAAAGCGTTCAATTTTTTTCCTCCTTTCGCCTTCAATAAAACAACATTAGTTGCATGAATGCACTTTATTTGCTGAAACGGTACAAGACGTCTTCATATAAAATTATATGTTGTTTATCATACAAATATAGTTTCATTCAATTTTAACTAACATATTCCATTCTGGTTTATATGAGAAATATTGATTTACTATTTATATTTGCATTATTATTTTTGGACGGATATTAAAGCAAAAAGTATAAACTTACTACTACTACTTATATGAGAATACTCCCGTTCATCCTTGATTCGGACGGCGGGAATAATATTGTCAGCTTGTAAGTTTATTCTATTTATAACAGCCTTATTTAATACATTGATGTTAATCATTGCAAGCCATATTAATCAGAGGCAACATGATGTCACGAAAGTGCCTTGTAGCAAACCGGTTTTTATTTTTATTGTACATAGTGTTATTAACCTGTAAATAATTTTCTCAGTAAACGATATTTTCCTCTACAGGGAAATCTATACATCTTTCAAACCATTATTTGTTACATGTCAAGCGTTTAATTGCAGTATAAATCATTAATCATGTGTGAAAACGGGAAAAGGTACTATAAGGAACAGCCTGTTAAATATTTTCGGAAATATTTTCACGTGAAAGAATATAAAATGTACATTTAAACCTACTTTATTATTAAGTGAATGTGAATAAAAAAAAGGCTAAGTATGTCACTTACGTAATCTTTTCGCCTAGTTAAGGTTGCAGGAAAACACCGTGACCTTAAGGTTTAAATTAAACCTGGGACTAATAACTTATTATATAATTAACCGAATTAACAGTCATTGAAAGGCCTATTGAATGGTTACCTGGGAATGGTTATGGAAACTTGCCGATTGCATTTTCGGATAAAAGTAACATCATAACTTCAATTCGGACCCCTTATTTGGATAGGCAATATTGATTTTGATAGTTATTGCACCTGGATTAACTCGGGCAGATTTGAACCTTTTCAAACCTGTTTACGGTAAACATACATACGTACGTGTCCATTTGAGTGTGACGGTCGGTTAACCAGACAGATTGATGTATTTGATGTGTTTACAAGTGATTATGACAAGTTATTGTTATTGAAATCTGTTTTCTAGTAAATATTACAAAGATCTTCAAGTTCGTTAGGGCAATCACCCGGTAATTTTCTGAGTCTGAAGTATACCTTTCATGATATTACATCAAAACTCCAGGATGTGTCAGAAATATTAAAGGTACGAAGTTAATTCATGACAGTTTTCGTTTCAGATTAGTACAGAACTGAGGTCATTTGCAGAGAATTTTTACTATTTTGCATAGTTTTTATTGAAAATGTTATTTAACCAGACACGTTTTCAGGGGAAAGATTGTTAATAATGCATGGGGAGATTAAATCCAGGAATGACGTTTAGACTCTCTTTATGTCCATACGACTCTCGCTCGACTACGTACATTTTTTATGTTAATGTGTATTAAATAAAACTAAAAATAGTGGAAAAACTTCAATTTAAAAATGTTTTAAAGTGTAATTGGGGATCATGACTGTATACAAGCCGCATGATACCATGATGGCATCCTGTATCCAGGAATAAGGAATATCCAGACTGTAAGATTATATACCATTTGAGTCCTGACCTATTCAGCCATATGTGTGTGTGCTTATAACCGATAATAGCAATAGATCGCGACGAATGATACGCTTATTGAATAAATGATAGATTAATAGGTTATAAATAATTCTCATGTACGCTACTGTATTAACAAAAACAATATATTTGAGATCGATGAAAAACATTGCCACAGTTATAACATCAACTGTAACAAAAGATGTTATTGTACGAAATATATATTTTTTAGCTACTTTGTATATGCGAATGCATCCCTCATTTGCGAATGTTTCTTATTCAGCGGCGTGTCTTATCCAGTTTGAATAAACACGGTAAAATATTATTGTAGTTTTAGTTCATTCTGATAATTTTTACAGATGTCTTTGAAAAGTGCTAAAGAAAAGAATCACGTCAACATATCTAAAGGCAAGTCTAGTATTCTTTCTGCATCAGCATTATCGAAGAAATCACAAACAATTATAGATGACCAAGCGGGTGACCAACAGCCTGCTGTCACTGCTTCTATTAGATCCGACAAGAGTGAACGGAGCTCAGTAAATAACGAAAATGAAAATAATTCGGAATTACTCGTACCGACGACAACGTCGAATTATTTAAACATGGAAACGAATGAAATGAAGGTACGCGATGAAATTTACAACAGTTCTTCAGGGACTGATTTACCTTCTTCCACAGCTACAACGGAATTGAGTCGACAAAATGTTCCGAGGTCTGTAAATCGGTCTTTCCATACCAGCAACTGGTGCGAAGTAATGAAGAACACAAAGCCGCCCGAATCAAAGTATGGAGAATTTAAAGAAAATTGTCTGAGCAAGTATGTAAAAACTGTAATTTTTAGTTTCTTCAAACCAGTTCATATCTTGATAATAATATTATTTCTGTGAAGTTTTTTTACTTGATTGTTTTTTGGATTTGTATGATATCGATATTATGCAAAATAACTGTTCAGATGAAGCGATTATAGTTACTTAATTTTGCGTTTTTTCTGCACAGGGGAATTTTGTTTGAAGATTCAGATTTCCCGGCTAATAACGAGTCCCTATACTTCAAAACAAAACCGGAAGTTTATCCAATAGTATGGAAACGACCTTTCGTAAGTAATTTTTTTGTCTTTATAAGAATGTCGCTATGATTATTATTTGTTTTATTTTAAGACGTACTGTATAGAAGTAATGATATTTCATGGAACTTCGAAATAAGTCTGATATTACACTACTACACCAGTACACGTAGTATACAGATGATCGTGTTTGTGCCTTAAGCGCAATTAACGTTTTACAAGGTTAAAAACGGGAAATTTTTAAAACACAATGCAACTTTTATTTCAGGAAATCACCCCAATGCCAAAATTCTTCCACAATGGCAGTCTAAGGTTTGACGTAGTTCAAGGGTTACTTGGGGATTGCTGGCTTTTAGCAAGCATTTCGTGTCTAACCATGGCGCCAACTTTATTAGAAAGATGTATTCCTGACGGACAAACATTTGATACAGATTACGCAGGAATTTTTCATTTTCGATTTTGGAGGTATGGCAAATGGATCGATGTGTGCGTGGATGATAGACTACCTACGTACAAAGGTGCGTTTTTCGATATCATAATAATATTTCACCATTAAATTCATTCAAAGTATTATTATTACCTTAGAATGGTTGGAGGGAAGCCAGGTTGATGTTGCCCTCCCGGTTGCCCTTCAACGTCCTTATGGTTCCAGTTGCAGGTTAGGAATGAATGATATGAATCGCAATGCCCTTTTCATGTAATAGCAACAATAAATAAAATATTGATCAAAAACGAAGCACTATCAACTAAAATCTTTAAAAAATGCCAGCATTTCAGATTATTATACTCGCTGTTAGGATGTACATCTATTTGTGTGTTCGCTAGTTTAGTAGGGAACTTTGGACACCACAAAGAGCCTCGGCTTTTATTGACATACATATGTTATTTTAGGAAAACTAATCTATTTGCACAGTTCAGAGGAAGATGAATTCTGGACAGCGCTGATGGAAAAAGCTTACGCTAAGTAAGTACCTCTAAAAATAAGTTCCAATTCCGTGCTTCCAAATTTTATTTTAATTTCTTCATTATTGTTTTAATAAATATGACTATCTTCCTTCAGTATATATCCCCTTCCAGATTATATGGCTCCTATGAAGGAATGGATGGTGGCTTGATTAGTTGGGGTTTACAAGATTTAACCGGTGGTATAACAGACACCATAAACGTTCGCAAGGATCCTAAGAGAGTCTTACATAACATCAAATTATGTCTTCCTCGCTCCACTCTTTTGGGAGCTGCCATTTCGGTATTTATGCGTTTCATATTTGTAAATTTACGACTGTCTTAATATGTAATTTTTAAAAAATGAGATTGCGAGTTTTTTTTAACGCACTATACAACATTATGACCGACATACGTTATAATTATGTGTTTACATACTAACTCATATGTTCGTCACAAAAAATGTATTGCTACATTCTATTACTATCTGGCGGTGAACAAGACTCCTAATATTTGGTACTAATAATTATATAATTGCTTTTACTAGGCTGATATTACTGGTGGCAGATCAAAGGTTCTTCCTAATGGTTTAGTAACAGGACATGCATACAGCGTCACGGCTGCGTCAACTGTAGAAACTGACCAAGGTTCTGTCGATCTGGTTAGGTTACGTAATCCTTGGGGTGCCGTGGAATGGAATGGAGCTTGGAGTGATAAGTAAGATTTATCTCAGAAACTTTGCAAGTGCACAAAAATTCAGCTTTTTTATTTTGAATCAAATTTCAGTAACGAATTTTCGTGTCCTCGTATATTTTTTTGTAAGTTTTGTTTAAAGCACCTTGCAGTTAAGAAGAATGCTTCTACATAAATTCTGGAAGCATTCGAATTTTGAAAGGGTTCGTTTTGTCAAGAATTTACGGCACTGAATTTCCTTAGGTCATATATTAACATTTAAAATTACATTGAATCGATATTTTATGAGCCATGTGCAAATTTTCTTAAAACTAAATTTTTAACATTTTGCAGATCCTCTAAATGGAAGCTTCTAAGTCTTAAAGATAGAGAATTAATGGAATTTAAAATTAAGGAAGATGGGGAATTTTGGTAAGATTTTATAATTTTAATTAAAATTATATTTGCGAAAAATATTAGTTGTTTCACTGTTGAAGTAGAAATGAAAAACGAAGAGTACTTTCATATGTTCTGTTTATTTCATGTCATCTTGGATGTCACACTCGTTTGGAGATATTTTCGGCCGCACGTTGATTGCTTGCATGTGAAAAACACTGTATTTTTATTTGTTTATGAAAAAGACTATCATCTATACAGTTGCCTTTAAATTGTTGAAAGGGTATGTTTTCGAACCGCCGGCGTGTAACGCGCGTAACGCGCTTAGGGTCTGTTTTTTTGGCTAAAATCACGCAAAGGGGTGAGTTTTTGGAGGTGTGACACTTCGTTAGGGGTGTTTTTTCCCAAAAGTCACTTCCTTAGAAGCGCATTTTTTCAGAAAAACTCGCTTCCTTAGGTTGTATTTTTTGTAGAATTTCACTTCGTTAGGGGCTTTTTTTGAAAAGCCATGGAACATGGGTACCCAATTTCATATTGACTGCCCCCTCCCGGGCAATTGGGTCCGTATCAATGGGGTCCATAAAAGGCGATTGTAGGTCTTAATCGTTGGAAGCTAGGCAGTCCCGAGTATGATTCAGTTTTTGATTAGAGTTGTTATGCAATACTTTTCACTGAATGGAAATGACAACAAATGAGCCGTCGTGCTGATACATTGAAATGTTGTTCAACAGTTAATCGCCCCAATAAAAAAATTACCAGCTCTGAAGAAGATTTAGACTATAATAATGTTACACAATTTGTGTTCCAAGGTTGCTTGTGACAATTTTATAAAAACTGTTTTAAAGTATGAAAATAAAAGTCAATGATAAATATTAGAAAATTATGTATCCTTGCATATTTTTTAGGATGGCATTTGATGATTTCTTAAGGGTATTTACAAGCCTAGAACTCTGTCACCTCGACCCAGATTCTTGGAGCGTAGAAAAGCTTGTCCAGCATAAAAGGTGTTGGAGGATTAGTACCGCGCACAGACAATGGCGAAAGGGCTTCAATGCGGGTGGTGGAATTATGTTTGGTTAGTATCAATACTAAATGTAAATATAATAAAAGGCAAAGGGTAAAGGATACAGAGACCACTCTCGCTATCACTGTCGCGGCGCCATCACATAACTTACATAACGTACGTGATATCTTTCTGCTTTTAGTGCTATTCAATCTATAGGAACCTTGTACAGTACAAGTTAAAAAAGAAGAAAGGAAAAATTGGAAGTTTGGCACCAATTCCTGAAAATTAAATATATTATTGTGACAACCGATTGTATTATCGTTTACTATTCTCTGCTATTTATTATAAAATCATTAATTTATAACAGTGAATGTTGTTTACCGTTACAGGCTCTATGCATTTTAATCCTCAGTTGAAGATTACGCTTGCTCAAGACAGTTCCATTATATTATCTTTAATGCAAAAGTACCGAATTTGTAAAGGAAACTGGTTATTCGTTAAATGTTCTTTTGCTGTTTTTAGAGTAAGTATACCTCCACCACATTTCTTGACATAAAATTTTACGTGTGCCGCGCGTGATTTTCAAGCAGGGCTAATCACACTTACTCAAAACCATAATTAATAGTTGTTTTGTAGGAAGCGTGTAGGCTATTAAAAAACCTGTTATTTAAGCATGTTTAAGGAAAATCATTAGCAACTGTATGTAAGAAAGCCACTATTAGGCCACAAGTGAACGGACAATAAAGTGTTACATCTTTCTTTTTTATTGAGACATCCATAAAATGTTTGTACTTTCTCAAATTTGTTTCTATCCCAATTGAAATGCATAAACCTGGGCACCAAGGTTACATCCGCATCTAATAATTGCCTACTGTAACCCTCAGATGTTCGACCAATAAAAGTAGCATGTAGACTCCTTTTGATTTTTAAGATTCCACCAGATGCCCAAGTTCCTCTCAGCAGACTTTATTTCCAATACAACAGACCAGTATACCTTGCACCTTTTCGAACTTCTCGCGAAAATGTTGGAGAATTGCGACTCAGATCTGGTAATTATGTTGTGGTTCCAATGACGGAGGCACCTAATGTTGAGGCAAAATTTATGTTCAGAATATTTACAGAATATGACCATACAGCCAAGGAGTTAGATTTTAAAAACAGACGACTGGATCATTCAAGACCCGTGAGTGGAAATTGCTATTTCTGCCCATATACTGCCTATACATTAAAATTTCCTAATTGCTTTTTAATGTTTCTATTAAAAAAATGTCGAGTATTTACTGTGCAATGCTTGGGTTGTTAAAGAAATTGCTCAACACTGCGTATGTTATCCTTTTAATTGAGCCCTGAGTGTGATTTATGAAATGACTTTATTTTTTGTAAACATTTATAATTTTTTAAATATTTTACAAGCGCAAATATCTTCAAAATAATCAATATATAACATCCACTGGTTATCAAGACAGACCGGGTTTACAATTTTAAAGTGAATGAATGTAAATTCACAGATGCAAAACAAAAAATCTTAGAATTACATTTTTTAGAAAAATATTGTTAAAAAAATAATATAAATATATATACATAATTTATTTCAGCAAAAACAATTCGTATTTACTGCAGAAGATAAACAGATGGAAAAAAGCTTCAAGAAGTTTGCTAACCCAAAAGTATGTTAAACAATTACTCTGGGTAAATTATTGCGCAATTTTTGTCTCTATCTGAGATCCACCGAATTTAGTAACTCAAAATACGCCAAAACATGGCATCGCTTGTTTTTGTCGTTTAATTTTCTCGTTCTTGCTTTATCCTTTATTCTGTCTCTCTGAATTGGACATTTTTGTTGTATTGCAGAATAACAATCTTGATGCTGAAGGGCTACAAAACGTTTTTGCAAGAGGCTTGGAACTGCCTAAACAATTCTTGTTTTGTCCTTGTGCCCAACCAGTGTATGACGGTAAAAGTTTTTGCATTTTAATAATATTGCTATGTCAATTGTTTGTCTCTACATCTAGTTCCAAGTACACGATTTATAAGCTTACTGAACACACAGGTCGTACCAAAACAAGTATCTGTTACGCTTTTGTATTCGTATCATGGACTCAAATTTTATCTTTTTAGAATAACATGTTTTTTTTTTATTTTGCAGTTGGAAAGTTGCGTATTTCTGCCGACACATGTAAAGCTTTGATAGCATTTAAAAGTGTATCCTTCATCACATTTTTAGTCTAATGGTGTTAATAAAAGTATCAAAATAAAAATTAAGAGCTCAAAGAAACAAGAGTTAAAATAATTCTGTCGTCGCCTAATATTCATATTTTAATTGCTATAATGCGCCGAAACTAGTTTATCGTATTACTGCCCTTCTTAAAACTTGATTATCTGAGGGCTGATATCACATCATAAACACTTACCTTAACTTGCATTCAGTATGATATAACAAGCCAAATGAATCACGCACAATTCCGAAGAGCATGGCTTTATTTCAAGTTTTGGCGGGTAATTTTGATTTCAACTCTGAGATTTATATCAGCAGTCTTTCTCGAGATCTTAACTTTTCCAGTGGTATGATGATACATAGCAAAATATAAATTAACCATGAACATAACACAATCCAAATAACCTGTGTAAAAATACGAGACGGTGTTTATTTTTTCTCCTAGGATGCATTTGTAACATTTCAACCATATTTTCTTCAATTTGAGATATATTTGTAACATTTCAATCATATTTCTTCAATTTAGGATGTATTTGTAACATTTTAACCATATTTTCTTCAATTTAGGATGTATTTAGTGAACTTCAATTTCGCAATCGCCCTGGAAACATGGATGCCTATCGCATAAGAGAAGCTGTTTTGCAAGCAGGTAATAAATTTCACTTATACTTCACTCCAATGTTTATGCCTCTACACTAATTTTCCGTTATTTCATTTTTAAAAACTGTTTTCGCTTTCCGTAAGATGTCACGACCAAATTAAGATGAAAAATTGTTTAATGGAAGTGCAGAAGTATTAGATATTTTTAAATATATATTAAAATATATAAGTATCAGCATTTCATATATCGGAAGACAGACCAGATTACACGTGCTCAAACAGAGGAAGAAATTGGAGGTATTATACTCATAGGCATATATTTCATTTTTTTGTGAATTTGAGAACAGTTAGCTTACATGGTCCCCTAAACAATGAATAAAATATATCATGTCTAACTTGTTTTTTAGTAAATCTTCTTTAGATTTTATCCAAGTAACGACCTCATTACGCATTGTTCATAGTGGTACATTTAATATATCGTACATTATTTTCTTTTTGAAAATTTCTTTAGGATTTAGCATCAGTCAGTCCGTATTGGAAGCTATTGTTATGCAACATACAAACAAAGGAGTGATAAACTTCGAGGAGTTCTTATCCGCCCTCATGAAATTGCACACCGCCCATGATAAATATATACGAATGCTAAACAATAATGAAACACGAACGACCAACATGAGTTTACAGAAGGTATGATATTATAATATTACGGTTTAGTTGAGAAGGCATAGAGCACTAATAAATGGATTTATTCAGACTGTCAATAACTGTATTATAAAGTTCAGACACAATATATCACGATATAAATTAGTTGTAGTTCTTGAATGGAGTATTGTGAAGTTAGCCTAGCACATGTAGATGTTACTCTAATTATATTTTTGTTTCACTTTTCAGATTATACAGATGGCGATTTTTCCAGATTGAACTGTTTCAAATTCAACTATTCTGATGATCATACATTCAGACGTTTTGGAAGTTCGCATCTGATCAAAACACAAACATATATTCTTAATATGTAATCTGTGAATGTCAGACATTCTGCCTCAACGAAATTATCGAGTTAAGTCAAATAAAAGTTACAACTTAAATTTTGCTAAAGGCATTGTGCTAATTGAGAACGAGAATGGATTTAAAGGCGAAACTTTCGCAATAAGGTTTTTACCAAAAGAGTCACTTATACTGTACCTGTGCCGTATAGTAAGAACTATATAATGCATGTATACCAATTAAAAGACTTTTCAATGTTACTACTCTGTATTATATTGATACATTCACTGTAATATATTGCACAAAGTACACGGACAAAAATAGCAACTTAATATGACTAAGAAAACATCAATTGCAACATATACACACATACACGTGCACATACACGTACGTACACTATATGAATGTATGCACGTGCGCATACACACGTAATGCATTGCAAAATAATGCAGCATAAACTTGAAGATGCTGTTCAAAACAAAAGGACACTCGGTGGCAACTCTCATGATAGCCACAAGTGATTCTTCGCTGCTCATAGTTTTGATATTGCACAGTTCAACCTGTAATGCTTCATACAGGTGTTTTCTTATTTATTTATATTGTTGTGCTATCCGAGTTTTTGGTCGTGTGTGCCTACCAAGCCACCTCTATTTGGAGATTATGATTTCCGATTCCAAATTTTGCCAAAGTTGCCATATAGCCGTTGTGTACTCTTTCATAATCATTTTTTCTGATTAAATCGTAGCTTATCATTTTATTATCAGGTTTGCTAATTATATTATATATCCTTTAACATTTTTTTATTTAAGAAAAATACTACATTTGTTTATGTATTGCTAATAGTCACAGAATATAATAGAATTTTATTATGATTTTGCTTCTATTGTACACGGTGATTTTAAGTACATATTATTGTGTAAGTGTAAATATAAAAAAGAAAAATATTGTTTGATCAATTAATGTAACCCGCTGCTTACACAGCTTAGAAATACACGAAATTGAAAACAACAACCATATTCTGAAGAAACAATCACATTCTGACTTTAAACAGCCTCTTTTGGCTTATGATCATTTCTAAACAAGTAGGGAAAATTGAGTCTCGGAGAAAGTCAGGTTATTAAAGCTTGGTAAATTTTAACCTCGACAGTGACACACTCTTGAGGCAAACTATTACATAACATATTAAAAGATAATCATTTAATCAACTTGTCAACCAGTTTTCATTACCCTATACTAGCTCAAAAACCATACAAACAAAAGAAAATGAACACGGGATCACAGTGTACAAGAAATCAGGTAAACGTGATCTGGACGGACTCATACTTCTATGGGACATTCTACTAATGTTTATTTATTTGTTATACCAAGTAAATGAAAAATACAGACAATATGCATTATTCGAATTTGCAATAAATTAAACATGGTTGCTTTCATTTCTGTTTTGGGATCGAAGCTTATAGTCTATGCGTATAGAAAATACAAACTGCTCCCGTCTTTATAAATTTCATTTTAGATTTATCATATTAAAGTCCTAATAGAAAGTAATTATATAGTCAAATGTTACGCTAATGACGCAATAAAAGCATTCAGTGTTTTTGTCACATTTACTATGTTAATTTCACTAAAATCCGTTTAATTATAAGGACTCTCCAGCTGACCCACAAGTATATATTGTGTAAATATACAAAAGAAAAGCAAACTTTATTTTCTTCAATGCCAAAACTTGTTTACATTAACCATTTTGCAGGGGATTATTGTTTAGTAAAATGTACTTGCATGAAAGAAATCGAAACTTGAGAAAAGTTTTTGAGTCTCGATATTGAAAGCAAACACTGTGACAACCATTTTAACATGGACTACAAGGAACGTTCTTTATTTAATCTTAGAAGCCTCTTTTGGATTATAGTAATTTTTAAGCAAATTAAGCAGATTACTACGGAAGAGATAGGTATTTAATAACGGGCATGAAAGAACAATGGGTAGTGTTGTGTTTGTTATTAAAGGGAATAAGGTGCCAGTGTCACTAATATTCATAAGCCATCCCTTTAGGTATAGTTTCAAAGAATAATTCCTACAAGAGTTATCAAAACTAGTAAATCCATTTTAAAGTTATGGACATTTATGTTGATGGCTTTGGAAGCTACCATTATAAACTTTTATTACTCATATGCAAAGTGCGCTGACATCAGAGATGAACAAGGCTATATGCATTTGAGTGGTAAACAAACTGCAAAATCATTTATTTTTTATTCCAGGCAAGGATATGTTGCTGAAATGTAATGCTTTTGTGAAGGTATAGTCTAAAGGATATTCACAGCAAACAATTGCATTTTAGTATTGTTAATATATTGTGTATATCAATGAAAAAAATATATTTTCCCATGTGGTTACGTGTAAACCTTGTTCATCAGCACTTTGTATTATGGCATGGGTAATAAAGGTTATAATGGCAACTTCCAGAAAAACCAACACAAATGCCTATTACTTAAAACTGGATTGAGCAATTTTGATAATTCTTCCTGAAAATTATTCTTTTAATATGCATGTAAGTGAATAGCTTATGTCATGTTAGTGACTCCTTATTCACTTTCATAAAAAGTCACTTGGAATATGATACATGTAGTTATATATGAAGTTACGTGTACTGTTCTTGCTGGTGCGCAACTTAATACAACTTTCTATCGAAAGCCATTAGGGTCAAAACGTCTTCTTATGGACACGTTCTAAATATATTTAGAACGTGTACTAAATATATTTAGAACGTGTATTAATAATATTTAGAACGTGTACTAAATATTTAGAACGTGTTCTAAATATTAGAACGTGTAGTAAATAATTAGAACGTGTTCTAAATATATTTAGAACGTGTACTAAATAATTAGAACGTGTTCTAAATATATTTAGAACGTGTCCATAAGAAGACGTTTTGACCCTAATGGCTTTCGATATAGTATGGCGTAATCACGTGGCACTCGACACACGTTAGTTCACTGGGTATAGAAAACATAAAATGTCTTTCGTTATTTAAAGTAATTCCATTTTAGAATGACGCGTGATAGAATAGCCGTGGTAGGCAATAATATCTTTAATAGTACTTCTTAGTATCGGTATTTGATTGTTTTTCGGCATCAGTGTTTTCTATTGTTTGTGGGTGCACTGTGCAATTCCATTACTCCCTTTATAACACAATAATAACATAAAATGAGCCTTTATGACAGCTTTGTAAACACAATACATAGAAAATTACAATACGAATTTGATTTTTTATTGGTTTATTTTTTCTCAATTGATTGTATAGAAAATTTATAAAACTCTGTCATGAACAGGTGGGAGTAACAATTGATTCAATTGTTGTATTACCAAGAAATATATTTTCCGAGAAAAATGTCACACGATGTGCTGTATTATATTAAGCAATAGCATGAGTTGATAAACCTTCTGACTTCTTTATTATTTTATATGAAAACATACTTGAAGCAAAATAATTTGTGTAATAGCTTTAGTCACGCTCTTGGTTACGCCAAAATAAATTTGAATAGGATAAAGACCGGACTATAAGGGTAAGTGATAAGCATTCCAAAAATGTCTCTCAGCTGCAGTTTGTGCACCATTCTCGACACCATAGAGTTCACAAGCAAAACGGTATGTACTACATAGCCAGTTTTTATTGCTAAACTATTAAAAGGGAGTTCTTGCTATCGTCTTGCATATATTTTGAAGTAAGAACAATGTATTGTTAATCTAGTCTAGTTGACTGTATACTATATGGATGTAATAGGAATAAGAATAGTAGGCAAGAAAAACCCCTTTTTTATAAATTGCAGCAATTAGTATGCATGTGTCTGGATTTATAACAACTGCAGTTATAACGACATTGACTGTTGTATCAACAGTTATTCAGGGCGAAAGAAACCAGTTTACTTTAAAGAATAATCGTTATGGAGATCTACTTATTGCCATATCAGAAGACGTAAAAGAAGACAGGACCATAATTGATCGAATAAAGGTAAGAACAAATCACAACGTTGTGGAATACATCAATATACGAACTAAATTCAAAATTAAGTCATAGTTAACTATTTTTTTTGTTTTAAAGATCGAACTTCACGATTAATCCATTAAAAAAACCAAAGGAATTCGAAGTCTACAAGTATTAGCTTCTAAATGTTGTCAAGCTCATACGAATAAATGTTTATCATCTAAAGAATTTATAAATTAATTTAGTACGTTCGGAGTGCAGCCCCCGGGTGCAGCCAGAGTAAAGCCAGGGCTCAGCAAGATTATGAACTGAATACATCCAGAGTACGGACGCATTACGACCAGAGGACGTAATTACTGGATAAAGCTTAATAATTTAAATCCAACTTTTTGCATGGACAAAACCGTCGATAATATAGTAACACTTCGGCTAGCCGCAGCATATGTATACAAACAACAGCTGGCATGGGTATACCGATCCCCTGTTTAGTCACACGACAGCTCTTGGACTGGTGTCCGTAGTGGTTATCATCAGTTTTTCCATGCTCAAAACCATTGTACTTTGTCAAGGGAACACGATATTGAAAAATCCTCGTGAGACTATACAGGACATTCAGCATGTTGGTTTTTAGGTCTTCTATCCAATGGGTAGACTTGCTCAAGTCCCTATGAACTTTAAAAAAATTAAAAAAAAAAAAAAAAATTAATGTTTATTTCTCTTTTTTATGTGTTTTACATCAGTGTTTTTAATTATCTCGAAATTTTTTTTTTTTTTACTATCATATATATGTTGAGTGTTAGCCGTCCATCATATATATGATAGTAAAAACATTTTTTCGAGATAATTAAAAACACTGATGTAAAAGACATAAAAAAAAATGTTTAAAACATAATTTTTTTTTTTTTTTTTTTTTTTTATGTTCACAAGGACTTGAGCAAGTCTATCCAATGGGCGACACATGTATTTAATCTACGTGAAAGCCAAGAAAACTAACATTAAAATGCTTTAATTTTTAAAGGCATTGCATTACTTGATATTGTTTGGGTTTTTTTAAAGTAAAAATTTATTCCCTGACCATTCAGGTATAGTGAGTACGCATGCTCATTACAAAATCTTGTGAAAGGGTGACTTCTTAAGATTGGGCACGTTATGTTTAGAGTAGGAAAATCGGCGGTTATCAGCTGCTAGTTACTTTGGCCCTGGTCTTGCTTAGGATCATTTTTTTTTGCTATGAGGAATCTTGCTTAATTTGGAGGATGGGGAATATCAGTGGCGGTTTTTAAGGGGTGTTGGGGCATGTTCTCTCCCTAACTGCTAAAAAAATTCTTTTAATCTTGGATAGGGTATAATTTGTGAGAAGAGCTTTTTCATTGTTTAGTCTTTCTTCGGGTCAATCACAAGCATGGATACCCACTTTATATTTGAATACCCAGTAGTAGTTAATGCTTAAGATTTTCTTTCATGACAAACTTGCTTACTGCATAGAACGGACATGGCAAACGTTGTACAATCGTGTCTTAGTCCAAGCTACCAACCGGGGCTACCAAGCTCTTTTTAATGTCTTCCACCTGTTATAGTTTTCAAGACATAAATGAAATCCAAGGAAACAATTTTGAGACTAGAGTAAGAAATTTGTGCACTTTCTAAATTTCTAAATTTTGTCTGTAATACCATAAAGCATTTTAATGTGCATTCAAAAATATTGTCTAAAAATTAATTTTTCTTTGAATTTCAGGTCAGTCAAGCAGTTATAGTTTATGTATCCTATTTTAAAAGTATTTACTCACTAATTAATGAATATTGATTCAAATAAAAATGTAATGTACAAGCCATTATAATTTTATTGCAACTTTTTCCATGGTGGACACTTTCAATATCTTCACATTTTATAACAACAACTCATATTCCAAAAACAGCTTTTTGTCTTTCGACACAAAGGCATTTTAAATTTTTAGTTTCATGCCGTTTCCAACATTACTAAAACTGATCAGGAATGAGGATTACAGCTATTTACGTACGGACAGTAATGCAATTTCACAGGTTTTTCTTAAATCCATAAAATATTTGCTTTAATTAGAAAGATTTTGAACAATTTTTAGTAGTGTATACCTTTCAGCTGGGACTAGTTTTGGTTCACTCGTTTCTTTTCCTGTCATGCAACTTTATTAAGTCACGTGACAGTTACGTTGTGCTTCTTACTTTACACAATATAGTCTTACGAAATTGACTTATATTTAGGTCGCTTGACACAGCGAGACCTTTTAGAATACGAGTAAGCAAACAAAACATTGCAAGTTATTTGTTCTTCATAAAGAAGCAAACAACAATTAAATGCTTTGAATTTAGTTTGAATTCACACATTGCGGTGTGCATAAACCAGGCTGTAATTGTGTATGTGATTTTAGATACTTATTATAAAATAATAAACAACGATTTTTATTTGATTTTTTATCCTTTTGCAAGTGTTTGATTTGCCTAGTCTTGTTAATCTGTTTAATGTCACTTTTTGGTATTATAACAAAAACTGAGACTAATGTAACTAATTACCGTAATTAGTTATTATAGTCCCATCAACTAACAGTTTGCGGTTTAATATAAATAAAATCAGGAAGTAAATCTACATCCATGTCCTCATATAACATGAAAAGCGACCAGCTCCATAACAGACATGCGTTTTTTAAAGCAGACATTGAGCAGAATCATTGTGTATTGGAACCGTGCTCACTAGGTGTCAGCAAGGAACAAACTGCGGAAAATCTGCTTCCGGTAATATGTTTGGGGATTTACCGGTATATTTTGACATATTTTCACATAAGAAATATCTAAAAATCTTTGTTAATTCATAAACCGTCCTTAATTGCCCTGAACATTTACTAAAGATGAAGTTATGTGCCGAAAAACAAGGTACATTTAAACACGGCGACAAC
>JAOXYB010020982.1:0-17377 GCA_028565635.1 Phoronis ovalis | reverse complement strand
GTGGATTTTCATGCGAGGCGAATTTTACTTCCGGTTTCCCCAGCTAGGAAATGATGACGTCACATAGCGTCTGGTCCGGTCCTGTCCGCGAGCGTGGTTTTTCTCAAGCAAGATAACAAATGCGGTGTTAGGTTGGTTTATAGTAGTTTTATTGAAATATATTTAAAAAGGGTTGAGCATAGGAACTCTTTCCAGATCTCTAGTTCTTAAGATCATTTTAAAATGTCTCCTAAACTAATGCATCCACCAATCTATGGCCTTTGTGAATGAACATTTGAGTCATCCAGTCAACGCTTAATCTTTCTTCAACATGGGTGAAATGTGATGAGCACCCTTGGGAACAACGTATAGCTGTCAGTCGGCCATCTTGGAAATGATCAAAGTCAAAATTACAGCCAATCAGTACTTTGACCTGTATTTACTCTGTACCATAGCTACCAATTTTTTTAAAGATTTGTTTCCTAAAAACTGTTAAGAGTTTGAAAGATTGGATGGAGTAGCCCAATATAAAAATTATTGAAGTCATCCTTCATGGGTTACAATGTATCTGAGTACCTTGGGCACTCCCTATGCTGGGTGGCTTATGTTACGCTTACTCTTGCGGTTATTGTGTAATTTAACTTTCATTTAATAAACCTGTCTTGTCATTTCCACAAAATGTGTCTTCTGTTTTTTATCTCATAGCAACACTATATTACTATAAAGGAATAAAAAACATTTTTTTGCACAACTGTCAATACAAACCTTTTCCATCATGTGATATATCCTTTTTTGTTTGAGTTAAAGCTTGATTATACAAAACAAGACAAACTCCATGATGTGAAATATGTAGGTGTTCCAAGGTCATCTGGCTCCTCGTAATCTTTCTTTGCCACTAAAATGTGTTTAAGGTTTACATTATTATGATTTCACATTGCCTTGTTTGGGGCACCTTTTCAAAATTTGGGAACAGACTGATTACAACAGCACTGGTATTGCAGAACGTGTTTAGAGTAGAGCAAATTTCATGTACACATGTAGACAAATGATTAATATATACATAACATAAATAACAGATAACACTATAAACAAGTAAAATAAGTAAATGTTTTACAAGTAATAATAAAGGATAATATGATCTGTTAACTTGCATTACCTGAGTTTTAACAATACATGCAAGCTACATAATTTCCATAATTAACACAATACCACGAGCTTATATACAAAACAGTTATTAAATATTACTGGTTGATGAAAATTTTTAGTTGATTCAAATTTAGATAACAAAACGTTCTTCTCATTTCTGTATGTTTCACTTCAAGTATGATGCAACTCTGAATAAAAAACTATGCTTTATTTAAAATATATTGAAAAAATTAAATTAGCATTAGAATTTCATAAATTAGATATATATTTTTTAGCTGTTTAGTTCCTGGAGATTGTGTTAATTAGATCAAGTAAGTACCAAATATCTCAAATGGCATTTGTCTTGATGTTTAGATATTCGATAATTTTTTATTAAAGCCGCACTCATACCAGAAATGTGTTATAATAACATAAACGAATGCCAAAAATAAAATTAGTCAGGAATCAATAATTATGCTTAATAAATAAATTTTCGTGAAAATATTTTTATAAAAAATGCACTTTTCCGCCAGTTTTCCAAATCAAACTTTCGGCCGCTGGGCATGAACTTCTGACCAATCTTATTCCGAAGTCGAGCAAAAACAGACAAAGCCAATGTGGTAGTAATACAGTTTTTGAGTATGTAAGGCGGTTATGTGAGGAAGTATATAAACCAACAAACTTTTTGTAACAAAACTCTGTATTTTGATATTAGCTAAAGCGACACTAACTATTTTAAGGTGAATTACCATGATATTTGAGTTTATTTTAACCGCGTATGCTTTTTAAAAGGCTGCGCTACGGTTCATGATGTTTTTGACACTTTCTCAAGTTGACATCACAGAATATGTGTACACAAGTAGCCGGCATACAAGTACATACAAGTACATACAAGTACACACAAGTACACACAAGTACATACAAGTACATACAAGTACATACAAGTACACAGCGATTTCTGAATGTGTGTGTTAGGAAATGTTCTGGAGCCCGATACTGATCGATACTTGCACTAATCATGCCAAAAGGTAGATTTTCTTACTTTAAGTCAACTACACATTTTTTACACATTTCTGGTATGAGTGCGGCTTTAAATTGCATCATAAGACTAGCAACCTGACACATCTCGCGAGAAAAATACTTCAAGATTAACTACATAAGCAAACTATTTGAGCTGGAGTTACTTATCATGAAAGTAATCAAATATTTATACTATGGATATTGAACTTGAGGAGTAGTATTTGGCACAAAATGTTACTTTGAATGCTCCACCATCATGAACAATCTGGGAATAGAATGAAAAGCAAGAAAGTTGATTCAAATATGAAATAGACATAGACGTGAAGAAATTTTGGTGATTATACGCAATACACATTTTCTCAGCTTTTTTGAACTTTCAATATCAAAAATGCTTTTCGCATATTTTATGAAAATAGATATGTTCAGACTTAAAGAAAAAGGAATGTCAGCTGTTTTCTATTTTTCATGCATGATTATTGATATTTTATCATAAAATTCTCAAAAAATGCATTAAAACAGTATTAGAGTCAAGAGAGAAAACAACTGAGATACTTTTGTGGATGCGTACAGATTACATTGGAAAATAAAATAAAACTTTGTTTTTTTCTCAAAAGTTTAGGTAAATTAAGAAAAACAAAAATAAGCGTGCTTTTCAAATATTTTTTAAGTAGTTAGCAATAGTTTTTACTGGTAGCACATATTCAAGATAAAGGTAAGTAAATATTGTTTATATAAATCGACTATTTTGGTTCTAAAAATGTATAACACTTATACAATGTTACCTATTATGTTTATTAGAATCAAAGCATAATGACATGGTGTGACTAATAGTTGCGAGTTGCATCATACCTTAAATAGAAGTTGATCCTTATAAAAAATTTAGCCTGTCTGAATAAAAATCACCTCAAAATATGTTTAAGAAACAAGCTCAATATCAAAGAATACTGCTCAGTTAATGTAAGTTCTTTCACATTCATAAAGTGTATTATTTTTGACTTTTTAAATGCATGTACAAGCACAAGTCAAAGAGAGTTTTTATATATACATGTATGATCAATTCCACTATAATTTTATGTTGCAGGTGTTGGATCCCTCATACTGCCAAGAAGAGACATATCTAGGTTATTAGTGAAAACTGCAGACCAAAACCACTGTAAATTGGTCAAACATTGAAATTTCTAGTGGTAGATTTCTTGTTGCAAAATATTAATAATCTATACTACTAAATCTCGAGTGTCCGTCTGTCTGTCACTCTTTCCACCAAATATCTTTAAAACTATTATATGTAGAACCTTGATCTTTTCACACATCGTAGGTATCAACGATGGCTCGGGTTCCTCAAATTTTGGGGTCAATCGGTGAACGGTATCGAGCATTTTTAAATTCATTATTTTTTGCCTGTGATAACTCGGCCTTACGTGACATACATCTCTGTGAACATGTCTGAAGTCGGCCTTACGTGACATACATCTCTATCAAGATCTGTGGTTTACCACAGGTGCCTTCTAGTAATAATTATGTGTGCTGTAAGCATTGAAAGTTTTGAATGGGGAATCTAGTGTCACGTACTTAACCTGCCAGCTGATAATTTGTGTTAAAATTAATCACCACTTTGTAGTTTGAACTTTTAGACAATTTCTACTAAAATGCAAAGTTTACTTACATTTCCATTGTTAAAGCTGTTTTGAATCAGGTTCAGTGTTCCTGTATGCCCACTATATCTTGCTATGTCTAGAGCAGTTTCACCTTTCTGAAAAAATTAGAGGTTACTAATGCTCTCACTTATGATTTATACCATGATACATATAGTGGAGCATATTTAATCCATTAAAGTAAACACAGAAACATAATTCTGAGTAACCAACATCTTTAACAGAACAAATCTTATAACATAATATAAATATTCTGATACAACCAAACATGTTTAAGTACCTTAATATTACAAAGATGCATACAGGGGATAATTGCCAGCAAGAAACTTGATGGAGTTGTGATACCCAAGGTAAAAGACCTTAACCCATGTTAAAACTACGTTAATCCAAAAAAAAATCCCATCATGATGGTAAAAAATTATTTCCAAAAATACAACCCATGGTGCAAAATCCTAGAAATGTATGGCCCATGTCAAAACAATATTATTATAAACAAAATCTAGGAATTTTACCACCAAAAATGCAACACCCTGTGGAACATACTCGTTTATTGAAAATATATACCTCATGGTAAAAATTTATTTGAAAAAGCACATTCCATGGCAAAGTGTTAAATAAACATGGAGGCTGAAAAAGGGCCCCAAGACAATAACTGTGAATAGCAGTATCCTCGTCCGGTTAGCATTCTTCTGATGAAGTCTTTAGTATGAAAATAAAACACCATGATACTTTGGTTATGTCAGAATGCTTACACAGTAAAGTATGGATTATCAACCTGATGAATCTGATTTACTCTATAATCTTAATATCATTGAACAACATATCTTTCCAGTATTAAAATCTACATTGTATCCGATTGAGAACATTTACTAATTTTTCTATTACATTTTAAGAGCCTTTTATTTTTTTTATTACTTATGTAGTACATATAAGACATTAACCTTTGTCTTAATTTGTGTATCAGCATGGCTATCAAGTAACAATTGAACAATCTCCTTATGACCTCTTCTAGATGCTTTGTGTAGTGCTGTCCACCCAGCTAGATTCGTACTGTTGACATCAATGTGATTTGACAGTAGGATCTCTGCGACAACCAAATTACCCACAACGGCAGCTACATGAAGGCATGTGGAACCTCTCTAGATACAAATATATTAAATGGTAAGTCATATTTAAAAATAGCATACTAGTATTGTGATCAAATGACTGTTTTTTACTTTTTTGCATGCAAAACCCTAACTTTAATTACCAATTTCACAGAAGCTTGCATCCTTAAAGAAGTATCACGGTTTAACAAAATTACGATGACAATCATTGAAGCAAGTTGTCCAAATTGGCTGTCAGGACCTAAATATTTGGGTATTGACGAGCAGCAAAGTTCAAATATAAACAAAATTTATAGTACAATTTCTAGTAGAAGGCTTCAAGTAGAATAGACGTCCTTATTTAACATTTAACATTTATTGAAATACAAGCCTTCTCTTGATCTAATAGAACCTCAAGTTAAAACTTCCTTTTTAAAGTTATTTATCCAAATATAAGACATCCCTCGAAGAGCAGCTAAAAATTTAGAATACCATAAATTAAAACTCTAGCAAAACCGCCCAACTGCTTAATTAATTTTTATCCACAAAGAATAGTAGCATACAACAGCCTTACATTTAAGATACTTCATTCTCCAAAAAGCCACTCATGACAAGCATATTTCAAGATTGGAAGTCCAACTTTTAAAAGCTACATTTATCAGAATATGAGCACTTTGGAATATAGGTAAAACACAAGCAAAATAGAAGACACTAAGAGATTAGTGTACTTGATTTTGCCTTGATGATGATATTGCCTTACATAAAAAGGAATAAACTCAAAAACTACTTGCATAAGTTGAGTATGGTATTACATTGTTTGGATTGAAGATGAATGCTAAATAAACAAGTCACGATATTAAAAACAGTCTGACAAATCAAAGGGAAGAGTACCCGTGTACTTTTTGTGTGAACGGTGAATGGACTGTTTCTTCAATGGTGATTGATGAAAGCAGCTGAAATTAGCTGGTGAATGTGAATGAGTTTTTCCACGTGAGCGCTGAACAACTAACATTTTAAAGCGTGCAACACGAACATATGTGTGGTGAATAAAATATATATGAGCGAACAAAAAATAGTTGTAACTGTGTTTGTAAGACGGCTGGCATTAGGAAAAAATTGCTCCTGATATTTTGCATTTAGAGGTTTTCAAAAGTCTATACAAGACAGAGTCAAATCAAAAGCTCATCTTATTGTTGACTTATAGGACCTCGTGAGTGTAGCAGTATATAATTATACATTTTACGGTCATTACATTTGTTTTAAAAAAAAGTATAGATATGAGACATACAACAGTTCCACTGATTGATTTTATTTATTAGCTTTTATTTATGTACGTATGCATTCATAATTAAAAACAATTATTTTACAAGTCTTATAAATGGTCTACTTCTAGTGCCAGACCCAGGGTTTTCTGCAAGAGAATACAGGATTTTCCATTCGTATAAGATGCATAACCAGCATTATGGTGTAAAGTATGTTTACAGAATGAGGAGTGGTAATTGCAAGCAGGACTTAAACCTTGGTCGAGCGTGGAGGATGTATGCAGGGTACACAAGATATTTTTTGGTGGGGGTGTGCAGCCCAGTTGAAAATTTTGGATTTGGATTGTATATTTCTTACTGTATTTTTTGGATTGCTACCGTAAAGAACTTAAAAAGTTTGGATTGCTACCCTCTGCTTACAGCAAATAAGATTGATTAATTTTGGGTTTGTATCCATAAAACGATTTTTGGAATTTGGTTTGTATCAGTCTGTTTGCGTAAAAATGGATTGCTACTCAAATATTTTAAAATTTTGGATTGCTACCCTTATATTTCACAAAATTTGGATTGCTACCCTTATATTTCAAAAAAATTGCATTGGGTTTGCTACCGCAAGCTAAAATTTTGGATTGGGTTCTGCGGCACATCCTCGTATTCAAAAAACCTTGAGCACCTCCTGGTTCCTGATACCCTTTTGGGCCTTATTTTAATAAGGATTGTTGCCAATAAATGTTAATTTTATAAGCAATAAGTTGATAATATGTAGCCAATTTGTATCATTATTACTCTTGGCGGCTACTATAAAACAAAAAATATAAAACGCTATACCTATACTAGAAAATCACACAATGTTAAATAATATAATTCTAAAATCAATGGAACTTTACCTGATGATTCAGAAGCGTTTAGAATGAATGGTCTTTATACGAAATATTTTGTTTACATTTATTATAATTTGTAAATTGTTAGTTACAGTGAAATATTCATATTTTAAAATTTTTTTTGGGTAGGGGGTGCATTTCCATACTTCCTCCGTAAATCCGCCACTGTCTTAAATTGCAGTTAAATGTACATTACACTTATGTATACAAATGTCCCTGGCACTGAAGACATTGATTGCAGAGTAAACACGTTTTGGAAATTAAAAACATAACATTAGCTCAAAATTAAGTCTCACTAAATAAATATTAACTATTACATACTTTCCATCTAAAAACATCTTATTAATGACAGAATGGAGATCTCATGATCTGTAAACATTTTGTGAGTTTGTGAATTGATATAAAATATTGGTAAATTGTTTTTGAAAATTGAGGTGAATGGTGAATAGTACTATTTACTTGAGAGTGTGAATGAGAAATTGCTGGTGAATGATGAATTTACTTTTTTTTAAGTAGTGAATAGTGATTTGTGGGAGGTATACACTCCCCTCAAATCAGTGAATCCAAACATTAAGACCAACGATGATATCAAGCTTGAAATAGTTCATAACTTCCAAGTATTTGGCCTTAACATGAAAGTAAAACCTCAGTACAGCATACGAAAATAAAGATTTTTCAAGCACAATTGAAAATATGCTTCTACATAGTGTAGACTGTCTGTAGCTGGCAACAGTACTGTAAAAGTGAGCTATTGTATGGAGATGTGGCTAAGCTGCCCACTCATTTCAGAAGCAAAGATCAGATTTATTGGACACTGTTCATGTTAACAATTTCAGAAATCAGTGTTCAAGTTGCAGCTTTAAATCCATTTGGATAACATAATGATAGATGGTGGAAACTGATTTAATCTGTAGTCCCTTGCTGCGAGACTTGTACCATCACAAAAGAACCTATAAATAACAAGCTGAGCAGTTTAAAAAAATTCTGACCAAAGCTAGCTGATGATACAAACTGACGTACAAGAGCTTTTGGCTTCTGTACTTCATAGGTTCATTGTATTGAGCTTTATTGGAAATTTACTCTAGGGTTTTGCTTGTTAGTATTTCTTCTATCCTCTTTGGTTTCCTTTAGGGTTCTTGAGTAACCACCAATTAACGATCTTCCAATTGGAGCATCACATTTGGAGCATCCAATTGGAGCATCATGTGCGATCATGCTAATTTGTGATTTTTTGATATACATTTTATTTTTGAACCCACATTATTATTATGTTTTACTAAATTGCTACATACAAAAACATATACAATTCCTTTTAAGTTAGGTGGGGAATCTTAAGTTTAAGTTTTAATGGTGTTTAAATTAATTTAAAACAATCGACCATTTCTGCAAATGGTGCAAAACCAGTACTTTTGTTTCACAAAATCCAAGGATTCTATTTGTTGGTAAGTACAAGATTGTAGTACTCACAAGGAATAAGCAATTTCAGATAAACTTACGTTACTTGTCTGATGAATATTAGCTCCATGTTCTAACAACCATCTCACCATGTCTGTTTTGCCATACCTACATGCCAAATAAAGAGGTGATCTTCCACAATCATCTCTACTGTCAATGTCTGCTGAAGCTGCTAGCAAAGCATCTGCAGTAGGGATGCCACTATATGCTACAGTCAAATGTAGAAGAGTACCTCGATACTACAAAACACATTGTATAGCGTAAGTATCAACATAAAAATTTATATGTTATAACAAGTTCCATGGTACCACAAAAGACCTTTCCCTTTTTATACTTCTAAATAAATTAAAGTATTGTTTGTGGGAAATTATTCACACTTACACTTCGAGGTTAACTTTGAGTAGTTAAATGAAAAGATTATAGATGAACAAAAAGTACACATTTTTGGAAAAGTACCAATACAAAGATTACAAAATAGCTGCTTTACTTGTCTTTAAAAAAACAAACTTCATAAAAATTCAGCTCCAACAGCTTTGCAGATACACAGCTGAAACTTAGCCAAAATTTAATTCCAACAAGGATCTCTATAGTGTCTCAGATTTTTTGAAATTTTGCTGTTTTGACATGATGTGATTCTTAACAATTAGTGTGCCAATTTTTTTTTAGCACCCACATTTTTTAGAAGCAGGTTATTTAAAAACAGAGCAAAATCTGAGACACATTATTATATAGAGATCAACTGGAACTTAATAAAAAAATTACATTATGTAGTCTTTCTGGTTATATAATCATTTGTCATATAGGAAAAGTAGTTTTTCATAGTGTTCCTGTTAGTACCTTTCCTAAAGTTTATACTTTTGCTATATGTTACCATTTTATTTAACTGTACAAAACCTGACAAGATTTTTATAGTTCCAATAAGTTGTGCTGAAGGGTACTCAACACTTTGAATAAAATATTTTAAAGTTTATTTTATACAACTAGACAATAAAACTCAAAATACACAAAAAGAAATTTCAGCATGCAATCCTACTTACTCCACCTTTCCACTTAGAGCAAACTATCAACTGTCCTACATCACATGACCTGGTCGCCAGGAGTAGCTTTAGGCTGGTTAAGTCTTTATCAATAACGGCTTGGCATAACTTATTTATTTCTAAAATGACAATTATTTTTTAGCTAGAAAGAGTAATTTTATAACCAGCTGAACACATTTACTAACACTCTTCAAAAATCTATTACTAAAATCATACCAATAACAAAAAGTTGCATTAAAATGTATCTGCCAAAACATGCACTAAATTCTAAATTCCACTGCTATGAATGTGGCTAGCTCGAGTAAATAGTAACAACACCCTTATCATTTTAGAGACCTTGTTAAAGGTAGGGATTATTGTTCCGCACAATTTATTCACACTTTATAATTTCAGTTAAATTTTAGCTATTTAAACAAAAGATAGACAAATAAAAGTATGTATAATCTGAAAGTATGCAGTTCAAAATTTCTAAATCTGTAATTTATATTTCTCTGAGTAGGTCATGTGACCTGTGCAGTTGCCAGTTTTGATTAAAATATAAAATTTTTGAAACATAAAATTCAAAAGAATACATGTCAACAACCCCTCATACTACATAGTAGAAACTGTACAAATATTCCTCAGTTACATACATGTAGCTACAAAAATTTACTTTGTTAAAAAAATGAATTTTCAAAGTTTGATCAACTCAAATTTATAGATTTTTTCTGATTCATAAACTTTGAAAATTCATATCTTTTGGACAACATAAAATTTCAAAAAACTGAGACACAGTTTTGTATCTATATTAATATGTAAAAATAATTTGTCAATACAATCTCAGTCAATACAACAGACATTGAAATGTGTAAGATTTTGCAACTCTTGCACATGTGCAGCCTTTCTGTTTCGATAAAAATTGTACGTTGACTATAACTTGACAATATAGTTTTGTAAACAAAAGATAGACAAATAAAAGTATGTATAATCTGAAAGTATGCAGTTCAAAATTTCTAAATCTGTAATTTATATTTCTCTGAGTAGGTCATGTGACCTGTGCAGTTGCCAGTTTTGATTAAAATATAAAATTTTTGAAACATAAAATTCAAAAGAATACATGTCAACAACCCCTCATACTACATAGTAGAAACTGTACAAATATTCCTCAGTTACATACATGTAGCTACAAAAATTTACTTTGTTAAAAAAATGAATTTTCAAAGTTTGATCAACTCAAATTTATAGATTTTTTCTGATTCATAAACTTTGAAAATTCATATCTTTTGGACAACATAAAATTTCAAAAAACTGAGACACAGTTTTGTATCTATATTAATATGTAAAAATAATTTGTCAATACAATCTCAGTCAATACAACAGACATTGAAATGTGTAAGATTTTGCAACTCTTGCACATGTGCAGCCTTTCTGTTTCGATAAAAATTGTACGTTGACTATAACTTGACAATATAGTTTGAATAGACAAAATTGAATTATAGGAAATTTTCTTATGAATTGGATTAGAAATGGTTTGTTAAGGTAGCAGACTAAAATAAATATATTTCCAAACTACATATTAATATCACACAATCTTTTCTTGTAATGAATTTTATACCAATTGCCAATTTAATTGTCCAGTTATATATCATTCTCCCGTCCCAAGTATGATAATGTCGTAATTTTCTAGTTTTGGATAGTGAGGTAAAAAGGTTAAAACGCTATGTTAAAGTGAAACGTACAAAGGTTATACCATGTGGATTTACTTGGGTTGATACTCAACAAGTCATTTTTCTGGGAGGCATACATGATTATTTGTCCATTCACTATGTGAGATGGGTAAAACAATACCCAGTATCTAAAATACTTAAATTCACACACAAGTGTTGCATTCATTATTGTGTCAAAATAAAAATGATATGCAACAGTTACAGATAAAGTAATCATGTTTTTCCTTGCACGATGTACTTGCCACAGATTGCAACATTGATTCTACAAGAATGTACAGTGTGTAGTTCTTAACTTACCTGGATCATATCTAGGTATTTCTGCACCATAACAAATAGTATCTCCGGTGGCAGCCATAAGAAACTTAGCCTTCAATGATGACAACAGACAACATGATGAACGGTACTGTTTCTTGCCATTCTTTAATGGATTTTCTGACATGCATTTAACAGTTTTAGCTAGTATATCAGCAATATCCCTGGTTTTACCAAACTTCTTCAAGTTTAAACATAAATATGTTACAAATGGGGACCCAACTTTAGAGAACCGATAAGACACCTTTCCTAGTAAAGTTGAATGTGATATGAAAAAATCTTCCTCAAATGAAAACTTGGAAGTATCGAATATTTGTTTGTAACTGTTGCTGGATGTTGCTCTTGCTGTTGTTTCATCTGTATTGATTGTGGTAGTAACAACATCTAGAATAACATAACATTGCATATAAATAGTTACTTCAGAATAAAACATCAGATCACCATCAGGCATGGAGAAACATTTTTCATTTTATCGGATATTTTAGGAAAAACTGTCCGGCACTATGAAATACATTCAGATATGTTTGGCCTCAACCGGAGATGATACGACATTTACTGGACATTTTCTTGCTCTAGAACTAGAAATACCATTGTCTTTCACTGTGCCACTCCTTCTTGACACAGTAGCGAAGCGATACCTGGTGGGCAAACTGAAGCCATGCTTGTTTTAGAATAGGACAAAACTAAGCATGTATTTAAAATGAGATATTTAATGGAATACACTACATTTTAATAGTTTCAAATATATTTGGCCTTTTCCATGTATCTGTATGTTCTTGAACACTTGTTTGTAAGTAAATCATACAATATCTTTAAACTTAACTATTATAATTAGGGATTATAGCCACAATTTGATAACCCAAATGGAATACTGAGTGATAATTGAGATAACTGTACCAGCATTATAACCCTGTTCTTGGGATTATTTTAGTGTGAAACTTCAATATTAGATATTTAACAGTTTTTGGTGACCTCAAGAAAGATACTAGTGTAAACTGTTGGATATTGACATCTGACAACCCGTTTTTCAATCGAATATTTTGGGTGTCAAATCAGAGAATATTCGGTATTTTCTGCAGTTTCTCCATGCCTGATCACCATGCACAGTTTGATTACTCATAACATTACCAAGCTATGTGGTCTTAAGTTTTGCATACAATTTTGTACACAAATAAAAATGGTGACCTTTCGCTGAGCTACTAACTTATAGTAACATGAAAATCCTAAATTGTCCTTCATGTCTGTATTATAAATTCTCTCTGAATTAAATCTATAATATGGAATGTCAATATGTTGCAAGTCATGTCCTGCAACTTTTGATTTTTTATTTGCAAATACCATTAATTTTACAACTTTATCTGTATTCAGTAGGGTCAGAAATGGTGACCATCTTGGATCCTTTATTGCTTTAATTTTCCAAAATATTGTAGAGGAGTATTTCAGTTCTCAAGTACTAATTAAATCTACACAATTTTAAAATATCATTTAAACTACAATGTTTCCACAAAAACATAAAAAATCATTAGGACTAAACATTTTTTAGACATCACAATTGTATGTTATTGATAGTGGTCCCATTTAGAAGTGAATTAACTTTCTTTGTGCCAAAAATATTTAATTTAACTTGAAAGATAGCTTATCTTATAAAAAAATAATTACCTTGTTCATCTACTTGACAGCCAACTACAAAAAAGGCTTTGGGTTTACCCTCCAATGTAGGGCATCTCTTGATTGTAAATAAAGAAGTCAGCTCTGTGACTGTCACTTTTTCTCCATCCACTCCATATATGGTGCCAAGATGTCCATGAGACATAATACAACTAACAAAACAACCAAAGCCAGAGTGATCCATGGAGCTATAGTGATTAAAACACTCTTCCATTTCTTTAGCTGATAAATCTTGATGTACATAAACCTTAAAACCAAGGTCGTTTAACTCTGCAACGATTTTGTCTGAAAAAGGCAGCAATTACATAAGAGGTAAAATATGGTTAATTCAAAACCAGGCCTTTTTTGCTATATATCCATTTGCTAGAATGAAAGCTTGACATAACCCAGGTAAGATAATTTCTAAGTGACTGTGTCTCTCATGCCCAGAATCATACTGTAGCACAGGAAATATTTATCAATTAAGGACTGGCAGTGAGGACGATATGGTGATTTATTAATACCTCACTTTGATACTGTATTCTTATTGGACAATTCACATTCACATGTTAGCCACGACTGAATTTACATAACAGGCATCACACGCTGTTGTTATTTAAACCCACTGCTGTAAAAATGTGTATAGACTTGTAACATACTCAAAACAAGTACATTCATAACACAATTCAAAAGTTCAATGGATACTTAGTTTAATATATACGAAATAGAACCTTATTACATCAGTTGGTTTTTGTATATGTATATTCATTATTTAATATATATATAAAGACATTTTTGTGAGGTTTCATGTCAATTGTTTAAGTTAACATATTTCACAATTTAAAATGCAAAACAGAAAAAAATAAAAAAGCTTAAACTGATTTCATGGAGTCAATGGAGGGTAAAGTGCTTAAACAATCATGCTATCAAAGAAGATTGGTTTAGGTGGTGAAACTGAATTTACAGTAATAATGTATAATTATTCAATTTTTAAATTTGCCTTTAATTAAGTGTCAAATGCTCATTCACATCTAGTAAATCTTTAAAATCATTTTTGTTAAAATTAGTACACATAGGCATGAAACAATAACGTGACAAAAATAATGATTGGGCTGAAATTTTCTAATCAGCAGCACTTATATATTCCCATATCTCCTCTTTATTATATCATGACTTCAGCTTCTTAGTTACATACTAATATTGTATTTTTGGATTATGATATCGCCATCTCGGCCTCAGTGCCAGTCCGTAACTGATAAATAATAGTGATTATTATTTATTTCATTTTAAAAAATAATTTTACAAATCTAGCATCAACTGTGATTTTGAATTTTACAAAGTGTTTTCATAATTCATGGGTAGATCTCAAACTATAGTAAGAAAGTTACTGGAATTTCTGTTGATTAAAGTTGGTCTTTAATGTGAAAAACTATATCATACTACAACAGGCCAGCTGTTGTTTTTTAAAGTTGTACAATGTACATGTAACTTGATGGATCTATGAATATGTTTATGAAAAAGGTATGGATATGATTATTTTGTATGCAAGTAAACATAAATTGTTACACCATAAGCATCTATTATATAATTATATTTCTCACCTCTATCTAGATTACTTCCTTGCCGGACATTGCCATCATGAAAATTTATGTTATTAATGATAACAGCTAATCCAAGGGGTGTCGTTGTTATGGGATAGCATTCATCAAATCGGACAGCTGAGCTTTCAGAGGATTCATTATCATCTAGAAAAGAAATAAAGTTTTATGCTTTGCAGTTTGAAAGGTAACTGAAATTGTATTTACATTAATTGCGAAGGTGCCATGGGGGCTATTGCAAGACAGAAAAACTTATTATTCATTTCAGCTGGTTCGACTCTAAATATGCATTACACAATTGAGAGACAACAAAAATACTATGTAATATGCTGCCTACCTAAAAGAACACGATCACATTAAAATTCATATTGAAAAATAAAAATAGTTCAGGATAATAATAAAAACCCACTAAATCAAGGTAAAGAATAATGTGGTCATTTGATGCATAATCATCATCAACATGTATCAAGGACAGAATGAAGTCTCTACCTGCCATACCTTTTGAGATATTGACACTAGATGTTTTTTGGGTATCAGAATTTGGCGATGGCTCCTCATCACAGATATTCTGCTGACAGATGCACCACCTTGCATCATTATCCTTATCACTGTCAAGAAGGTATTTTCTTTCTCTGGGTGTGACTAAAGATTTTTTCCAATAACTCTCCAATTTTTCAATTGTTCGTGCCAAAAGATGTGATCGAAATCTAGGATAACATACCTTAAACAAATCACATATTTAGTTAACATTTTTCTGATGAAAATTGGCAAATAACCAGTTTGACCACAAAAAAAAGTTATTTCAACTTTGACAGATCAAACTATAAAAAATCATTTTATAATGGCTTACAACCAATTCCATAATTGACCAACTAATCGACTTTTACACAAAGAACAAATCCAATTGACTAGGCCTTTATGCTTTCTTATGTCAGGGATATTTGTCTGTTATACATTGATTTAGGCTGAATATGCCTCAACAGGTGGTTCAGCCAAAATGTATATCTGTTAGAAAAATTGAGATAAAAATAATAAGGTACAATCACAGGTGCAAAATAGTAAAAAGTAAACGGCCAATAATCAGCAAAAACAGCTATCAAAATTGCCGATTTGTACTCTTTTTTTATCGCCTCAAAACTTATAAATTTATTTAGATCATGTCTAGATATATTGAATTATCACTGAAACCCTGGTCCCTGCACTCCAGCATGATATGGAACTGCATGATTGCTACGAAATTCGTGGAAAAGGGCGATGTTTTTGAAATCACTGTCCTTGAAATTTGAAAACAGGGTAGATTTTAGAAAAGGACTCTTTGAAAATCAAAAATAGGGTATAAAATCAAAGGAATCATGATCAGATTCATACTAAAAACAAGTAAAAAAGTACGTCGGGAAAAACTTTGTTCTTGTCATGGTTCATGTTTACTAACCTTACCTTCATCGACTACTTAATTATTGAGCAGCACGTAGAAAGGGTATAAATTTATTTTTGTCTACTTGAAAACCTAAAAAAGGGGTATTTTTCAGTGCAAAATATCCTTGTTTTCGCGAAAATAGGGGCACTAAATTAAGGAAAAATCAGTGTTTAGGAGGTCATTTTAAAAATGCAGAACTGTCAGGTGTTATGCCTTTTTGTTGGAGTGCAGGGACTGGACTGAAACAAGGCTATGATGAGAATTGTCAGGACAAGCTAACCTGAACGTTTGGGTGAAAATAATAGTTGCATAATGACAAACTATAAATTTCGGAAAAGTATCTTTCCTTACATGCATTCAAACACTACTGATGGTACACAGCACATGCTCCTTTAATAGAATATGTTTATTTGACCTATATCTAACAAAATATAGGTCAAGGTTACTATTACCATTTATACCTTCAATATTTATACAGCCAATTTAAAAAAAAATAGAACTGAAGATGTACATTTTCAGGAGTCGCTATATTTCAAGTACTGAAATAACTTGACTTTTAACATCCAAATAAGCCTTAGACTTTCAGTTCAAGGAAAAAATGTAAGACTTATTATCATACCTTACCGTGACAAACTTACATGTGTATACTATTTAAAACCAGTACACATTTTCGTCTCAAAAGTCACAAAAAACTTTAAAAGTTAACAGAAATTTGACATATATTCAGAGAAATATGGGTTTTTTATACCTTACATATGTATAACAACTATGTCATTCGGCCATATTGGAAATGTTCCAGATCAAAATCAAGCTTGACATGTATTTTGGCCTATATTAACCTTCTAAATTAAAGTAATCTCTCTATGTATCAGAGTTTTAAAAATCTGGGCTAAGAGCAGTCTTGACCACTGCAAAAAATGCTAAATTTTCAAATCTGCATTTTCAAGGTCCTTTTACATATTAAAATTTTACAATAGTTGTCTATTCCTAGAATGCCTTATTATACGTTTAATCCGGCAAATCAGTAGAATCAAACTAAGAGTTTACAAAACTCAGGTACTAATATGGAATAGTTACTAGTCAGTAGAGGAGCAGCTGGGAATGAAGCCGCGGACGGAAGTAATTTTTTGGGAATAAACGTACTATGGGGCTACTGTACTTGCAACCTGCGCCCGTTTTGGGTATACTTTAGGAATGCACG
>JAOXYB010020960.1:3190-17379 GCA_028565635.1 Phoronis ovalis | reverse complement strand
CTGTTATAAATGATGAAATATGAGTAAAATTATCAAAATTGTCAAGTATCAATATATTAAATCCTTATATATAATTACTCCTTTGAGGGGTCCTTCCTCAGCCTGTACACAGGCTATATACATGGCATGTACAAAATTAAAACTAACTTGCATTTTGACCTGAATTTACCTGTACTGCATACGAAGCTGATCTGATAGAAACTGAAGCTGTTATCGCAAGAAAAAGTGTGACACGCAATGGCAAAAACAGATTAAAGACTGTGGAAATAAGTATCGGATGGACATATGACCTCAAATTTTCACGGTCATTTTTAAATAGCGCTAAGTTTTCTTAAATTCACCTTTAATTGTCCAGAATATACTTTATATTTCCTACATCACTACAGACGTACAACCTAGGGAATAAACATAGCGGCCAGTTGGCTATACTGGAACTTATCCAGGTCAAAATCAACCTTGACCTGTATTTTAGTGTACATTAATTTACCTTCTGAATTAAAGCAATTCTCCATGCCATCAGAAATTTGAAGAATTGGGCAGAAATGGTTTGATTGCAAAAAAAAATCAGGTAGGTACAGGTATTAGCTATCAGTTATCACATAATTGTTAATGATGTGACCTTAAGGTCAAGTTTAAATGGCAAAAGTTATATTAATTAATATGAATATTGGGCCATAGTAATGTATTTATCATTACTAATAAATTATTATACCATACACACAAAATTGAAAAGATGAAAGAATCAATTTTTTCAACAGAATTTTCTGGACACAGCAGAGGGTGGATTAAAAATACAGTAAAGATGAAGTTCATACTACGAATCTGGGCTGCAACGTAACATATGAATTTAATATTGTAACCCATGCTTTGCAATCAACAGAGATAAACAATATATAAGGATGCCTATTGGGGAGAAAAATAAATGCTTTTACAAAAAAAAGTAAAAAAAATTAAGGTCTGAATTTTAACACTTCATCTTGTATTTTGACAAAAATATGTCAAGTATAAAATTACTTTATAAAAAGTACAAGGTAGACATTTTTCTATTTAGAAACTTGCTAACTATTTTCCCAAAAAATTGGACTGTAGCCTAATAAAATACATACATCTTGAACAGTTGTTGCCAAACTATCAATCATATCAACTTTTTCCTCTTCCATTTCCCCCCATTCGGGGCTGCTATCACCCAGATATGATAAACACTTGACTGTCTAACGTGGTGGATTAAAAAATTAATAAAAATAAAGTTCATACTACGAATCTGGGCTGTAATGTAACAAATGAATTTAATATTTTAACCCATGCTTTGCAATCAACAAAGATAAATATATATTAGGATGCCTATTGGAGAGATAAATAAATATTTTCACAAAAAAAGTTTAAAAAATTTATGGTCTGAATATTAACACTTCACCTTGTGTTTTGAGAAAAATATGTCGAGAAAAAAATTACTTTAAAAAAAGTACAAGGTAAATTTTTCCATTTAGAAACTTGCTAACTATTTTCCAAAAAATTTGGACTGTAGCCTAATAAAATACATACATCATGAAGAGTTGTTATACTTTCTCCCAAACTATCAAATTGTTCCTCTTCCATATAAACTTCTCCCTCTTCCATATCCCAGTCATCTTCCACAAAATCATAACGATCAGAGCTATCCACTGAATAACTACTAGAACTAGAGCTCAACATTTCTTCTGTATAATTTGCTGTGGGACAACCGAAAATTTCGTCAACAACTTCAGAATTAGTAAACTGAAACAAAAAATGTGTTTTAGAAAATGACAAATTATTGATTTGATACATTATTTTCCGTGGTTCATCCACATCCTGCATTTGCATAATTCTTTAAAATTAATATGCCACATGAACAGGAATATTACAATTTTGTTTTGTCTTGAAAATGTTATTATTCTCTTTTACATTAATTTTTAAAAATTAATATGCCACATGAACAGAAATATTACAATTTTGTTTTGTCTTGAAAATGTTATTATTCTCTTTTACATTAATTTTTTAAAATTAATATGCCACACGAACAGGAATATTACCATTTTGTTTTGTCTTGAAAATGTTATTATTCTTTTTTACATTGTATAAGGAATGAAACAATGTGGTACAAATAAATATCAAATTAATTTTACGAAGATTTCATAACTAAAAGGGTTTTACCTCTAATCTCTTCTTGTCACCTTCCCATCCCATATACTCTAATCGATCCACCTTTTCTGCACTAAGAAAATCAGATATGTGAGGTTGTTGACCAGTGATTTCATTCTACGAAAAGATAAACAAACATAAGAAGAAATTATAAATTACAATAAGTATTTATTAATAAGCAAATGCTAAAACAGGTAGCTGCCAATGAAAACAAGAGGTCTGCTGGTGCAGACAGATGCCCATCATATGATGTAGTTTCCTTTGTTGTAAAGCCATCTTTGTATATATAAGAGTTTTGAGGTTGATAATAGAGGGAAAATTTCAAATTTTTGGTTTAAAGGAGAAAAGGTGCTTTTGCTTTTCTTTCCCGAAATGGCGTACCAAATATAAAGCTGATCAGATAAAAACCGAAGCAGTTATTGTGCGACAAAGAAAGTGTTACGTACCACAAAACAAGAGGTCTGCGGGTACAGACAGATGCCCATCATATGATGTAGTTTCTGTAGTTGTAAAACCATCTTTGTATGTATAAGAGTTGTGAGGTTAAAAACTGAAGCAGTTATTGCGCGACAAAGAAAGTGTTATGCGCAACAAAAATTCACAAATATGACCATTGACTATTACATAGTGATGGGCATAAAAAGCTTGCAACTTAAAGAATCTGAGCATAATATGCCTAAATACATGAATCTAGTACATAACTACAGTATAGTTATTTTTATTTATTTATTTAATTTTAGTCATTAACTATTTTGTGATTCGAGAGATATAGCTACTATAATACTAATGAATCAAGGCTTAGCCAATCAGAGGCATAGAGGCTGATATCTACAAATGCCTATGTCAGGTAATAATCCCTTAGCAAATGTATGGTGTCTGTGACAGAAACTTAGCTATTGTCATTAACTGCAAGTTAACTTAATAGAATTTTACTATATAAAACATGGCAACCAACTTTTTCCCTCTTTTCCACAGCAATGAAACTTGTAAACCGGGTGACTATTGAATATTTCTTACTGAGCTCAACAATGTAATCTTTTCGTTTCATCTTCATTGCCTGTAATAAATTTTAAACACTGTAGAATACTAAATCTGCATAAAACCGAAATAAAGCATAATTATTCAACTGTAGCAGTTTTATTTTAATTGTTCAAATTACTGATATTTACCACTTTTAATTGAGATGTAATTACACAGGGCTTGAAAATAATTTTGTTATCATGCTTGATAAAACTAGCATCCAAATTTCATATAATTCACAACATAGCCCAACCTTTGGCACAGGATATTGTTAATAAATTATTTTTGGTCAAAGTTGTGAATTTTAGGAAATTTGGATTGCTATAATTATAGTTTTTACAAACATAATGAGGCTTTTGCAATCATATAAAAATTATTTTATCCAAAATTAGGCAGGCCGATTACATCTTAATTGTTATAATATCCAATTTAATAATTAGCAAATACTTGTGCAAGTAAAACTGTTCATGGGATTTTTTATTAAGAACTGGCCTTAAATATATAATTATTATAAGCTATAGATGAAAGTAAAAGCATGACTTTTTTTACATCTTATCTAATATTATAATAAAACATATACCTCGTGTTTCATTTTATCAGCAGCCAAACTACCATCTTCCCAGTCTTGAATGACAGCTTTAGCAGCTAAACGGTGAAGAATCTGAAACAGACCAATAAGTCATAAATAATAAAAAGATACTATTTTAGTTTGAACAAAGGTGGGGTATGGGTAGTTATATAAAATGGCTACCCTTGATACACATACCTTCAAAATATACTAGTTGTAATCTATGTCAAATAGTTAGGGCACTACATTATAAATCATTCTACAGTTTTATAAAAAAATTAGCACTTTACGCAAAAAAGTACCTTGAAAGTTTGATGAACCATGCAACTTTGACACCAATTTTTATTATTAATAATAAAGTTTACAGTCATGACTGCATGAGGATATTTAGTTCAGCGATCCTAACATTCCACATGCCATAATCTAAAGGCAATGGGTATTGGAATAAAATTTAAATTAAAAATTGGTCACTTTAAACAGTCGTATAAGGGATGTTACTTCGCAAATGTGCTGCAAAGGGTCGTCATTTTGGCAGAATTTTGAATCAGCAACGCTCAAATTTAAATGTAACACTGTGACATAATATTAAAAAGAAATTATACTTTTGTACCTACATTTATTTGTCCTCAATCAAAATATATCAGATTCTTAACCTGTATTAACCCCAGTTTCATGAGAGGCACTGTAAAAAAGCAAGCTACAGTGGTGCTCTCTGAACTATCCCACCTTAAACAACATTTCTATTAACTGGATTTTTATCATACCTGTCCTTCAGTAATCTGCAGTTCATGAGTGGAGACCATGGTCGACACTTCTGTGTGTTCTATCTTAGCTTTCAACGTGGCTTTAGTACAATTGGAAACAAATCCATACACAACTAGACGAGAACCATTGAACATAGAAGTGATAAGATTAGGTGCTTGAATTTTTGTACCATCATGCCCATAGGTTTCCCAGTCTACCGTGATAGATGTTAGTCCTGGTTGGCCTGCTTTACTAAGTTGCGACTGCACCTACACAAAGCATGTAAAATATACAGCTTATTGTGATGAGTAGACAGGAACACATTTAGCTAATCACTGAATTACTCTCATTATCAATTTTAATTCCTAGGACTGCAGCTTATGTAAGACACTGTAGTCACCATAGCTGACATAATACAGAATGATATATTTTTTAAGTTGGGCAAACACTGGGTGATAGTTATGCAGATCGATAGCAAGAAGCAAGGGCTGCCATGTAGATGCTAAAAAAAATTTTCACATCCTATATATTAACTTAATTCATTATTTCTACATTTTTATTTGCAAGATTGTACCAAATGCCAATATCTAAGTTCACTATTTATGTTGTAAATAAAACCACAGTTCAGTTTATAAAGTGAATATCTAAGTTCATTATTTAAGTTGTAAATAAAACCATAGCTCAGTTTATAAAGTGAACAAATTAAAACAACACTGCATAACAGAGCAAGCACAATTTACCTTTCTTTCCCATTTTGATTTCGTATTTCCATCAAAATATTCATAAGAACCTCCACTTAATTTTGCAAGCATTCTAAGTAAATGTCGATTAGCAGTTGATCCGATTCCCATTGTGAAAATTCTGCTATGAACGATATTGTTATGAGCAGCTTCAAAAATCTTTTCTTGGTTGTTTAAATGGCCGTCAGAAAAAACAAACAAGTTCCTCAACCCTTGTTTGGGTTTTAACAAAAACATGGAATGCAAAGGGCGGTACAATTCTGAATTTCCACTTGATGGTACAACTTTCTGTAACAGAAGGAAAAAATTAACATGACTTATTGATATTATTTTGCTAAACTAGGAATAATCCTATAAGTATTAGCATAATTATTGTTAAAAGCTTAGTACATAAATTAGTTAATGTATTAAAAAAATCATTTCTGAAACAAAATTAGTAGAAGAATAAACATTTTCCACACAAAGCATTTAAAACTAAGAACAGTATACATTTTGAGGCATCATTTTATTTTCGGAGTTGAAAAAAACTGTCTGTCGGAAAAATACTTTTTTCTGTTGATCAGTGACTTTTTGGTATACTTCATAGAAAATAATAAAGCAAAAAATCATGATAAATTTCGTAAACTTTTATTTTGGTTTAAATATTAAGTATATTTCACATTTGATTTATAACAGAAAGTTGTAATTACATGTAAAACTAAGTACTAAATAAATTCCAACAGAGCTTTATACAAAATCTTAGGAGGCTTACAAACTTCTTACATTTAAAAAACTATATGCCAAGTTCAAATTTTCCTTTGTTCGTTTTTTGGAAACAGGAAACAATTCTTCATAAGCTAAAAAATATGACACAAATTCATGTTGGAAATAAATTATATTCCGATATTATTCTATTACGCATAATTTCTTACTTTAATCAACACATTACTTTGGTTCAAAGCTAGGAATTCAGTTTTCAGCTTCTGCTGTAAGTGCATACCATTTCAAACAATTTTAAGGTTAAAAACAAATTCAGAATATGATATGATAGTACACAGTGATATAAAATATCACTGATAGTACAGGGTAACAAGAAATATCTCTGTAAGTAAAGGGTGACATGAAACGCATGTTATCTCTCTGACAGCACATAGTGTCACGAAATATCTCTCAAGTGCTACATGCATATACACATGCCAGGCAACTTACTTGTTCCAAAAGCAACGATATTAAACTTGCAGTACTGCGGTAGTTTATGTAAAGACAGCACCATAATTTTTTTGGCCTGCACAAGTGTGTTCCCTTTCATAGAGTTTGATACATCAAGAATGAAGATAGCCTCATACTGATGATTTTCTGTTGCTTCAAACTCAGGATAAAAAGTGAGCATGCATGCCTACAACAGTTTAAATCTGACTGGAAATTAAAACATCAGTACTGAGACGGAGAATAAATTAGCACAATTGTGAAATCCAGAGAAAAAGCTAAATATTATAAAATACATTTAAGAAACAGAAGATACTTGTCTGATTAATTTTTCCGACTTTGAGATAAAAAACTTATAAAAAATCGTTTCGAACAATTATGATAGCATGTATACATATGTCCTATGAGGGTAAACCAGTTTTTACCTCCAGTATTCTCAGAGTATAAACCTGCAGAGTATTAGACCCGCAGATAGTGTCATCATGAGCTACTATTTTAGATTAATTTTTCTCTTGTTTGCTAAGATAACTGCTTTATTTGTTGTTTGGACTCATTCAATGAAGAGGAGAAATTTATGAACTGAGTTAGATTTAAAAGATATTTCGAGACATGAAATTTGCAAATATTGAAGAATTGTATTCTGGAGTACTCTGAGACAGGTCCAAATGTGTGTAAAGTCAGCCGTTATCTTAAATTTAGGAGACAAAGAAGTCTTTTGAAAATTGCTAATAAAAAAATCTTGGAAGATATAGTTTTGAACCACGGTTTATGTCCAAATTTAATGAAAGTTACATTGAAAAATGAAATACTAGAATCGTGTCATATATACTATAGTAACAATGATAATTAATTTTAAAAAAGATTATTTTAAAGTTGAGTTACATTTATTTTTACAGACTTTCAAGAATCTGTCCAGTATTATTACCTGGCTATCAGAATCTCCATTGTGACGTTCAACCCACATTCTTGGCACGTGTATTTCAGCTAAACCAATCAAAAGTTGGAAACCATCGCCTAATTGATCGTTATTTGCTACTGGTAATTCAACTACTGCCTTAGTAGCTGTTTTCTGAAAAATATAAAAATTAAATTGGGTAAAAACAGAAATCTATCCAAATATTAATTTTATAATCGTCACACAGAATGCTATGAACAACACCATTATACACTGTCATCATATTAGTAACAGCTAGACTGAGGTATCAGTTTAATCCTCTATTACAACAACCAATCATTGAAGGTTGTTGACAAGGTTATCTATCAAAATAGGACCCTTCCTCATTGTGGTTTGTGGGGTTAATCATTAATTATACAATGCGAAATTCAATCTAAGTAAACTCAGATGTCATGTTCCGCTTCATATTTAATATATAATACCTTCCTATATAAAAGTAGTTCCATATTCTCTGATATACCGTTCTGTATATCTATGCGGCTTCAAGGCGTAGCATATATAAATACAAGCATCAGTGCCACCTAGCGGGAGAATACGGAACTACTTTCATATACTCGATCATAAAGGCAGTATATAATATTGTATTGAATACGAAGTGGAACATAACATCTTAGATTGCGTGAAATTATAGTAGATTTTTTTGATAAAATTGTATTCAAATGCTGTTTTTTCTTCAATGCTTAGTCTAACCATCAAATCTCATATTTTATCATAATTATCATCTTGGTGATCCAAATGTTACAACAGAAAATGTGTTACCTTGAGTCTAATCTTGTGTGTTGGGCTTTCAATACACCGTATGTCAAACGGCATCTCTATACCAACAGATATTGACCATGAATTCACATACTGTTCTGCAACCTTTGCCGTTTTCACATCATTCTGGAAAATTAATATATTAAATTAAGTCATATATTAGTTGCTTTAATTTTCTAAATACGTACAGTGCACATGCTGTTGTGAATATTTAATCTTCAACATCCGTAAATTTCTTTCATTGTAACCGATTTGTTTACACTTCTATAATAGCATCTTCAGTATACCTGAAGGGCAAATACTGATGATTTTTTAAGGATTGATTTAAAGCACTGCTGCTGATTTAACCAAAACACATCAAAGTTTGTTTTATAAGACATTTCCTGCAACTAATGTAATGTTACAGTTTTTACTTTTAGTTACTAGTAAAAAATATGCTCAACCTGAAATGACTTTGTTGCAGTAACTTTACCTGTAATATTTCTGATAGATTGGCATCTTTTCTCCATGGTGCGACACTACCAGGGACATTGAAGATAATATTTTCTCCATCTATTTGCAGTTCTGCTACATATGTTATCTTAATAAGAACGTGAGCTTCAGGAGGTAGGTTACCAACACTGACCGTAAACACATCCTGTATAATATGCAACAAAATGATATAATCTGGTCTGTAATGGTATGTGTGTGCAGAACCAGAAAAATGAATTTCAAAATGTTCCGCACAATATTATAATCCCTAAGCATAAATTTTCTTAAAAATATATTTTAATGGATTACAAATTACTGTCTCCGGTACTATTAGCTATAATTTCAACTGCATCAGCTGTATCCAACCTTGGATAGAAAACACACTGCTTCAGCAAGGTTTATTCTTAGCATTTCTATCCACCATTTTATAATTATAGTAAAACTCTTTGCTGTAATTAGATAATAAAAGTACCCTTTAATTAGTTATAAATATTAATTGGGTGTATAAATAGAATGGATTCATTTTCCAAATAGTTATTTATATCGTAACGATATTCTTACTGTAGTTTCCATGAACACAATGGGTACACGAATAAAATTATAATACTTTCAGCCTATAATGTGATGTAATGAAAGGTCTGATATGATTCAACAGTCTACATACTTATTTAATTTTAATTAGTTAAAACTGTATCAGGGCTCGACACCTGCTGAAAATAAGTATACGTAGTAGCCCTGTGGGCCAGCTGTGTTCCAAAACAATTGGCCCCATTATCTTCTGGGAGCCCAGTATTTTTTGTGCGAGCGTCAAAACACTTTTTAAAATGAAGGTTCGCTTCTAAAAAAATTAACAAGCAAAAAAAAATGATACGCAATTTATTTCCGGGTTCTATTTGCTTGCCAAATGACGACCGGGAACATCTTTTTGCATTTGGATGTTCAAATGTAGTTCAAAGGAAGACTGCAGGTGGCCCGTCGGCCCACAACCGGTGCAGTTCATGTGGCCCGACCTACTTTTTACTGGCCTCGGGGTCTCGGGCCAGCGTAACTGTCGAGCCCTGTATATACTAGGAAAGCTGTAGATGCCTGGTTACATGGTAAGAAAGATTTCCATATGGGTCAACTTTTTCCAATCCATGTTAATAACTATGTAGCAAAATCAATACTAAATGACCCACAACTCCGCCTATAACAATTCTCGCTATTATACACAAATGGGCTTCAAGTGTAATTGTTATTTTATTTTACTTTGTTCAGTTACTGATTTACTCAAGGTGACAATATTTGAACATGTGGTAAATAGTTACTTGATTGACAAATGTAGTTCTTGGGATACTAATCCCGTGCTAACATATAATTATCACACATTTTTCCCAGCCCTTTTGCTCTAGTGACCACTAACAACAGTGACGAGTGAATACAGAGTGTAAACTAACAATGAATCTATCTACTTACTGGTGTCTCTTCATCCTGATCCATCAAGTATGCTCCATGTCCTTCACTGATCGCTTTTTTGTATTCTTTATGTGCCGTTTCTTTTTCTTTCACTTCACCGATAATATGTTTGCCATTAATAAAAGCTTCAAATCCACACACAGCAGCCATTTCATCCAAAGGAAAGACATATTTAGCTTCTATAGGACTGTTGGTACAGTTGTAATAAGCTTGCATCACAACTACCTAAAACGATATATAGTTACATTAATTAATAAGCAGACATTCAAAGATTAAACACTACAGTGCTGGGTTTTTCATTAGTGAAGATTATACATCCACATAAGTTCACATTTTTAATCTTTAATAACATACTGTCATTGTTGTATTCTGGGCAACATATATTTTTGCTTTATTAACATACTCATCAGTATTATAAGGTTTCCAATACCTCCATTAGGGTATGGATATAGAACATTTTAACTAAGTATAAGGTTAACGCTCAACCTAAGATTAAACTCAACATACTTTACCTATAACGATAATTCCTTAAATTTTAATTATATTAAAATATAATTTAATTAAATTTTAATTATATTAAAATATCATTTTTATCCTCTCACTGCTTCTTTATAAATGTTTATATTTCTCATTTTACCCTACAGTATGATATTTGCTAGATGAGCGTATAGTATTCAACGTGACATAATTTGTAAGAGAAAGAAAATTAATGTAAAATCATTTCAATATATTTTCATTCTTCCAAAATAAAACCATTTTTCAAAAGGACCATTATCCAAAATACTACCTTCAGTTTGTTACCTATGCATTTTTAGAATTTCCACATTATTACCTGGGCAGCCAGATCTTTTAGTTGTGCTCTTACATGCACTTGATACAATGGTACAATGGTATCTTCATCCGCCAATAGTCCTGCATGAACTTTACTTAAAGGATCTTTGATATCAGTTATATCAGCAACATCTGGAAACAAAAACAAAATGTTTTCTGTGCATGACTCACACATAGTGTACATTCAACATCAATAGACAACAAGAATTTTTGTGAAATGGGTTATAATGCCATTCAAAGGTCTTTATTGTATAAATTAATTAATAAAATAATATACCAAATAATCACAAAATTAAATTTAAACACTCACTGAAATATTATACTCACAACACACCTAACAACTTTAATACTGTTACAGTAACAATAAGTGTCTATAGTTTCTAGTTATTAAATAAATGTATCTACTTCTAACCTCTCTTTGGTGGACTATAATTTATCTGATATTATTATATCAAATATCAATAAATACTTACCAATATCATCACTCTCTACAGAATCTTCCATCACACTGTCCAACAAAACTTCATAATCATTAAGCTTCATGTCCTTGACCTTGTCTCCAGGCAATGTGAACTCCACCAGATATTTGATTCTTTGTTGGGTCACATCATAAACAATGTATTCATCATCCTATGACAATGACTAGCAGTAATCATAACATCACTGAGAGAATACATACTCTAATACTAGACAGAAATAAACAAGAATTCCACGGAATCATATGAGTTGCCTGTGGCATATCAGTCAGCCACATCGGAAACTTCAAAAAATTTGATCCCATATTTATTTATTCATCCTTTAGTTATATCCCAATAGTTTCGTAAAGTTCCTGCAAGTGGTGTAGGAGCAGATGCTTATGACAATGTTAACGCCACTGCCAATGCCAGAAAATTGATACATACAAATACTAACCAACTGCAAAAGTCTATCTGGCACACATAAATATCATAATCTTATTATGATATATTTTTAAAATGCGACTATCTGATAAAATTGCAGTGAAAAAAAAATGAATTCTCAATATTTAATAATAATAGTATAGCCAGACTTCACTAAACATGACAGTCTGTGAAATTTAAGGCATTTCATCTTAACTGTTTCATATAGTGCCAGATCTTACCTGCCTTCACTCAGATACCAAACAATTATAGTTGCAGCAATAACTATAAAGTAAATATCTGGTACTAAGTATTACTTACCTTGAATTCAGAAGTAATCCCTTCTGTACAACTGCCCTGAGAAATACCATGGGCGCTATCATATCCATCAGGGGGTGCTGTCAGTCCGGTGTCATAACTGTAGTAATCTTTGCATTCACCGAGAGCAACTTCACAAACTAACATCAACCTGGTGCCTTTAGTAGAACTGGCAGCAGAATACTTTACACTTGTGCTACAAGTAACAGTCATACTTTATACCTCCAATAACTAATGTGCTGATGCAAACATACGACATGATAATTATAACGCTACGAACATTAAAACCAATCACAGTGGTCATTTTCACAACCATATTTTAATTTGTCAATACAGCCGTATTTATAGATTTTTCCGTTGGATTAAAAATCTGATCTATATTTATTTAATTCATTTAATACCATTTTAGTTCATAGACTTCTGGATCAACCTTTGCAAGCTTATATAAATTACTAGAAGTGAATTTGACATAAATTATTTAAGTGGCTGATTAGTTTTTATACCTTGAAGCATCTGTAAAGTATATTCCACTTCCAAGCATTCCAGCATCTGTTCTTTTGCCACCAAAATCATCCACAACAACTTTTGGCAACAACAATCCTCTACAAATTTGTACAACAATTGACAGTTGACAAATGATGCCATCCACTCTTTCAGTAAAGAAAGCACCATCTAGTGGCAACACTTGTTATTGTTGTGACGTTGTCTGGCAGTTTTCTCTCATTCGACTCATATTTTATCAAATTTATCATTAAGTGGACTTCAGTTATAAAATATAGTTTGAGGAAAGCATGTCACTCTATAATGTATTTACAGCAAAAATTGAAGAGACCCCCAACTTTCATGCAATATGAGAAAATAAAAGTAGCTTTGCCTCCTTTCTAGTCAATCATGTGTATAGCACATTTGGTAAAGACTACATAATGTTAAGTCTATATTCTTTAACAAACCACCTAGTATTCCCTTTCTAAAATTTCTTGCTTACCTAGATAAAATTCCGACATAATTTTTAACAGACGAAGCGTGAAACAAAAGTTGTCTGTTAGATTTGATCTTCAGATCTTCAACAGGTCGGTGAACTCCATAGATGTTTTCAATCTTAATGTTACTGTCACTAAAATAAATGATTTAGTTTAAGGATTATACAGCAGAACACGTTGGCATTGATCTACTAGTGATCTTGATCAGGTTCGTTAAATATACTAGTATGATTGGTGATTAGCAAGATAAAATAGTATTGACTGGAGTATGATTTACTTTATGTGTTACTCAATTATATTTCAGCTGTGTAAGTATTTACTGTATACTGCAATACTTATTAAACAAAACAAACTATTGCACTAACCCTTTCTGTGAAGACAAGACTAAATTCGCGACTTTTGAATATAGGTCCCCTTCTTTGTCTAAATCTCCAATGTTGCACCGTAGAGCTCGGTACTTTGATTGACAGCTGCTTCTTGCTGACCAGTCTGTAGCTTCGCTGACAGATACGATATCTCGTATTAACTTTAATAAGAAAACACTGTTTATAATTTTTAATCAATGCCAACTTTGCAGAGAACAAAAATATGAGGGTCCTGGGAAGATGGTGCTCTGTGATCAAATATATAATGTACACCAGATGATATTATGTGTTAATTTCAGCGTAAAATATTAAAATTTTTGCTGATCAAAATATTCTCTAAAAAATCTGAAGGAAAATTTTGCTAGCTAAGGGGGCAAAATATTACATATTCAGGTAAAATCAGAATGAAACTGCCACATACTAGCATTAAATGATAAAGTGTTTGAAGCAGTGTATACATTTATATACTGGAACCCAATGTACATAACCAGTGATGTTAGTGGTTTCTATGAGTGATAATTGTATGATCCATTTTTATCAAAAACATTATAAACAGTGAATTTTTTTATAAAAAATTCAGGTGTTCTAATTATAAGACCATTAAACGGTAAAAGGCAGAAAGGCAAAAAATTAACATTTTACCAACTGAAGACATTGTGGTCGAATATTTTGAGTGTTCAAACAACTAGAGGTAATACAGGGTGACACAAAATAGATAGAACATCTCACACATTCTGCTTATTTCATGTCACCCTGTATAGTG